>CAMZMU010000051.1:11258688-11532983 GCA_947311845.1 Poa pratensis
TCTTCTCGTACGTCGTTGGAACTACCCCTGAAGTTGACAAAAATTACCCACCACCGTCACCCATAAGTCACGTAACCTTTGGTTGTTTTTTTATCGATGCTCGCACGCGGGCCGTGGTTGCTCGTTTTCGTCCGTCGCATATCCGATCGCTTTGTTTATGCCCCATAGATCGCTCGGTAAGGGCCGGCCCGACTGCGCACCGCGACCGTGTCATACTCACGTTGCCCCGTCGGTTCAGGCTCGTCAAAGAAAACAACTCTAGGCGTTTAAATATGGGATCCAAGCTAGCTTACGATCAATCGGCCGTTCCAACCTCTCAGACGATTGGATGGAAGAATAGAGATCAAGCGAAAACCATGGGGGCGATCACGATGGACAGAAGCAAGTCGATGAGATCGTTGGCGAGAAGAGCAAGACGATCACGCTCTTACATATCACAGACGAGGTGACAGCGCTCGCATCCACCGCAAGATCGTGAATTGTTCATACGGCAAGGGTACATCTGGCTGCGGAAGAGGAAGAAGGGTCTCGCGCTCCATAGCGTGATCCGCGGCTTTCAAGCTGTGGGTTCTGTAGATGAAGATAGAGAGGGCGTGACCTAGGACAGAGTAGTAAGGCGGCTGCTCGGAAACACGAGCGGGACGATCGCTGGACGCTGGGCATGCCGTGGTTCGTCTCGTGGCTGCATGTACGTTCACGTCTCCACCCTAAAAAGTCCTGGTATGATTTTTGATCTGTGCGCTTCAAACTCCATCACTGATTGATGTGGTCATTGTCGCTTTATGCTGCCCCGAGTTTGCTTCCCGCCTGTGGGCTGATTGTTGATTGACAAATAGCTACTGGAAGTTGTCGATCTTGCTGGTTTGTGCGAACCGACAGTTGATCTTATCGGTATAGGATTCAGGGCAGTATCGCAGTTGCCTTTGAAGCAAAGGTTGATTACATTGCTGAACCATGATCACAGTGGGGAAGCCTAGCAACTTCACTTCTTACTCGCGCAGGGTATGATTTTGATGGAGTCTGACAAGTGCTAAGACAACTACCGTTGCAGCTCCATTGGCACAAAGATGGCTAAGAGGGCAATTGCAAGGTCTGATTCCTCCTGAGTGTGTCAAACTGAGTATTCAGGTGACAACTTCTCTCCTCACTTCTCCAAGAACTTAGTAGAAAGAGTAGAGGAGGCCATAGTGGTCACCAGATGGAGAAAGTGGAAGGAAGACAACGAGTTTTCGATAACGACTAGAATCCATCACTTCGACTGATGCTTAAATTCAAGCATATTCGTGTTGTCACGACAATGGTGCCGCCAACTATCACCGAAGGTGTTGGAATCCATGGGCGAGACACCAGCCAGAAAATTCAATAAGATCATGTTGTAGCAACAGACGGGCTCGCAAGACTCTTTTTAAATTGAACAAGTTAAATCACACGAGCAGTTTTACTGCTGTGTCAACCATATGTTCATTGGAGTAGAAAAAAATAAATTACTCTACATAGGTCCATCGACTCTGGGACAAAATTTACGTGTTTGAAATATTATAGACTAGAAGTTGATTTCTTACACTCCCGTTGCAACGCACGGGCATGTTTACTATATATGTTTAAACCCGAAACCAACCAATAATGTGAAACCAACCAAAACTATACCCACTCTATTTTTTAACCAAACCGAACCACACCTGAGTGCACACCCATGGTTTAAACCATTTCGTCAAATGGGTTCAAACCTCCTGCTCGACGGTTTTAATCGCCGCCCCGCATCGATCGACTCTATAACGAGGGCCCCGAGAGCGTGTTCGGACAGTTTCTGGCACCCTCGAACAGGCCCCAAAGTTTGGACACCATCTCGGGGGGTGCCGGATAGAAGTCGGCTCGGCCCGAACAGAAAGGGGTGTCGCTATGTGTGAATTTTACGTCCGGACCCCGGTGGGTCTTTGGGGCCATTTGAGGTGTGCCGATGGAGATGCTCTTGAATAATCTAAGCTGAGCCGCTACTTGTCGGGGGCTACCCCCGGGTAGGGTCAAGGCTTGGTATAAAGATGAGTTTAAATACATGCCGAGGTACGGAAAGGGCCGACCTGCTTGGGCCTGGGAGAATCCGAGCTTCACCTTGACCTGGAGAGTTCAAAGGCCGACCTATCTTGGCCAAGAGGGGTCCGAGGTATCCGTTGGCCTGGGCCGAGGTTCACTGTCCGAGCTATGTTCAGCCGACCTACTACCTCGGTGCTTTGGTTTATATGGTGAGTGCAGGAGAAGCTGTTTGAAGGAAGTAAATATCCGAGGTGATTGGACCTTGGTACAAGACCCGAGGTAGGGCGGGAGCAAGACCCGAGCTAACCAAGGCAGGAGGCCGTAGGTCGGGCAGGAGTCAATGCTCCTGTCACTTCCAGCCGGGTACAAGAGCGCCTGACGCGGGAGCGTCTGTCAAGGAGCCTGGCAGAGGCGTGCCCCGGGTTCGGCGGGGCTGCACGTCTCTGACCGCTGACCACGCGAGATCCGGGGAAAAGGCTACGAGGTAGCACGGCCGTGCCACGTCCTGTCTCTGTCAGAGGAGACATGCTAGTTCTGCCGTTAGGCAACAGGAGATGGGCAGGCCACGTCTTGTCCCTGACAGAGGTACGGTGGTGACCGGTGCAGAGGCATGGCAACAGTGTTCAGCGAGGGGCACAACGGTAACTCGGCTGGCCTATATAGTGGGCTTCACCCCCCTCCTGCTTGAACCCCCGACGGAGAGATCGATCGACAGAGAAGAAAGAGAGAAAGGAACCTCGGACACCCCGGAAACACCTCGGATCTAGCTCGGAGTGCCTTCTCCCTCCCGTGTAGCTCCATCTTTTACCTCAAGTTCTCACCATTGTATCATCATACAGCTCGAGGAGCAGCTTGTACTTGTCACTTTGAGCTATACACTGAGTAGGATAGTGCTGCAGTAGGGGTGTTACCTCCCAAGAGGGCCCCGAAGCAGGGTACATCGTGGTGTGCTTTGTGTTCTTGGTTTCTTGTTCTCTCGTTCGTGTTCTTCGGTTTCTTGCGTGTTCTTGCTTGTGCACTTCTTGAGTGCATAAACCCTCCCCGGATTCCCCCAACGACCATTCGGCCCCATCTTAGCCATACCTATGGCATCTGCCGTGATCCCACCACGACAGTTGGCGCCCACCGTGGGGCAGATTGAGGCGTTGGAGGGAGTTTACATCCGGACGGGCTCAGGCGAGCGTGTTCTTTCCGGGCTTATCGCCAAGATCGGAGAGTTCACCTTCATCAGCGACAACGCGGGGTGTTTCGCCGGCAAGCCCTTCCCCGAGCATGGCTTCACCATGATGCTCGGCAGCTTCGTCACATACGTTGCTGTCGAGGTTGTTCGCGGGTACCCGGAGCAGGTGCTCGTGGACGACGAAACTCCTCTCCTCGCGGCTTTAGGTCGGCGTATCACTCGCCCCGAGAGCTGCGTGGAGGTGATGATGACCGGTCCGGTTGATGCCGCTGGCAAAGTAGATGCCAGCAAATCCAAGCCGGCCGAGGTTGCTAAGGTGAGATCTGCAAAGCCCAGGCTAGAGAAAGAGCTGCCTGGTACCCCCGAGCTGCAGGGCCGAGGTGCGACCCTGGTAGAGATAGTGGAGACACTGGCAGACCCAGTAAATCCAGGAGTGGATGTAGTGGTGACTGTGGCCGACCTAGAGGCAAAGCGTGTCCTGTTGCAAAAGGAGGCTGTAGCAATGATAGCTAGAGATGAGTTCAATAGAGATCTGCGTGAGTACAATGCAGCGAATGGCTTCACCCCGGTAGCAGTTGATACACATAGGGGAGCCGAGGTGCGGCAGAGAGGCAAGGGGCTCAATGATGAGATACAGGGAGGCTCGACCTACCACCTCGGCTAGGAGTGAGAGTCGCGTGTCGACTGGAAGGCCGGTATATAGTTCCCCTGCTAAGAACCTCAGAGCTGCCGAGGCAGGCAGGGCCGAGCTATCCGGGTTGACTGGAGATGCATGGCGTGCGCAGCAGAAGCGAGTCAATGAGTTAGTGTATGTAGCTAACCAGCAGAATGAGGCTCTCCGCAGAGCATATGCCGGGGCTGGTGATTCGAGATGGTTTATTCAGCTAGGCCAGTTAGTCAGGTGTCCAAGGGGCAAGCCTCGTCTCCACTCGTCGGAGGAGCCGATCGAGCCCGGAGTGTCACCTCGGGTCAGAACAAGCAGCTGCAGATGTATGATCCGTGTTAGCAGCAAAGCAGAAGGTGGGCCAGGGCAATGCTAGCCGAGCTAAGGGAAACCCCGGCCCAGGTAATGCAAGCCGAGCTAAGGGTAACTCCGGTCAGGGAAATCAGAATGGCGGGCAAGCAGCGTCGGCTGGCCGAGGTAAACCACCTCCGCCCCCGAGGTATCAGCAACAACCTCGGCAGCAGGGGCAATATCAGCGAGAGCCGGAGTATGTTCAGCAACCTCAGAATGTCGGTCAAGGCGATGACCGATATGATGATGGAGACTCGGCCATGGGCGAGCTGGATACCACAGAGTGGATGGGGCGTTGGGACCTCGGATAGGAGGTCGGATGTTAGCTCCAGGCGATGTTCGTAACAAGCTGGATAGAATCTACTTGTCCGAGCAACTGGAGGAGGAAGGCCCTCCTGGTCCGGCGTGTTTTGGACCTCGGATCATGAAGGAGCCACCACCGCCAGTATCTCAGTTCCAGTTAGGTCGGAACACCAAGCCATACAACGGGAGCACCAAGCCGCAAGATTGGCTGACAGATTATGTATCCTCGGTGCACATAGCGGGGGGCAATCGCCGATGGGCGGTCCGGTATCTCCCGCACATGTTGGAAGGTCCAGCTCGGATCTGGCTGAATAATTTGCCGGAGTATAGTATCAACTCCTGGATAGACTTGGAGCTGGCGTTTAACAGCAACTTTGCTAGTACATACAAGAGGCCAAACCGACCTCAGCTCCTGGCGGCATGTAAGCAAGATGATCATGAAACTGACCGAGAATTCTTAACTCGGTGGAGCAATGTTCGGAATTCCTGTGAAGGAGTTGTAGAGGCACAGGCCATTTCCTGGTTTGCAGATGGTTGTCGACATGGCAGCATGCTGTGGCAGAGGCTCCAAAGAGATATGCCGAAATCCCTAGCAGAAACAATCCGGATTGCAGATTCTTATGCTCTGGGTGATCCGATGCAGCCAGCAGCAGAGGCAGTGGCACGTAACAGAAGGAGGGAGCCAATAAACAACCGGCTCGGACCAAGGTGTAATGACCGCCAAGAGTTCGGACAAAGAGGAGGGAGCCGGACTACCCATACACCTCGAACCAAGTTGCAGCGGTGAACCCGGATCAGCCCGGAGCTGGAGGTGTCCAGAGGCCGAAAATCAATGGTCCGGCATTTAGTCCGAACCCGGAGCCACCCTTGACTTATGAATCAATGATAGATGGTCCTTGCTGTTACCATACGACCGACCCGCGCAAGCCAGCCAACCATTCAACCCGGCAGTGCAGCTGGAACCGCAGAATCAGGAAGAAGGGGCGAAGGCCGGAGGAAACAGACAGGACCACCTCAGAGATTTCAGCCGAGGCCCAACCCAAATCTGTCCGGAGCAAATGTTACCCCGATAACCACTGCACCTCTTCCGAGGCCTGCAGCAGCAAGGCCCGTGAATGTTGTGAATGTCCGAGGTAATAACAACAACAATGGTGCCGGACCAAGTCAGCAGTATGAATACCCCGGAAATGACTATAGAGAGGCTCATGCGAGCTATGTGGTCTTTGTGACCGAGCCAACTGACAAGAAGAGCGTGCAGAGGCGTGCCATGGAGGTGAATGCAGTAATGCCGGTGGTGCCGACCTATATGAACTGGTCTGAGCAGGAGATCACTTGGAGCAGGAAAGACACACCTCGGATCATGCCGAGCCCTGGAAAGTATGCCCTGGTGGTAGATCCGACGTTGTGTGGGCCTACCAACAATGTGAGGTTCACCCGAGTTCTGGTGGACAATGGCAGTGCCATCAACATCATGTACCGAGACACAATGGTGAAATTGGGCATATCGCCAAATCAGTTGATGCCAAGCAGTTGTACTTTTCATGGGATTGTGCCTGGCGTTTCCTGTGCACCCATGGGCAAGATATGGGTGGATGTAGCATTTGGAACCAAGGAAATTGCCGAGTTGAGAGTATCGAGTTCGAGGTGGTGGACTTGGAGAGTGCATACCATGCATTGCTTGGAAGGCCGGCTCTGGCCAAGTTCATGATTTCCACCCATGTTGCATACCTGAAGATGAAAATGCCAGGGCCTAATGGGATCATATCCATCTCGGGTGACTACAAGCGAGCCATTCAGTGTGCCTCGGCGGGGTCTAATCTGGCCGAGTCTTTGGTGATCGCAGCTGAGAAGAAGAAGCTGCATCAAGTGGTGGCAATGGCGCAGTCAACACAGCTCGGCATGTCCGGACTGATGAGCCCGGACTCAACTGCAGCATTCGAGGTGCCCAAGGAGACCAAGAAGATCCCCATTGACCCGGAGCACCCAGAGCATGGCCATCATTGGGACCGGGCTGGGCGAGAAATAGGAAGGCGAGCTCTGTCACTTCCTCCGTGAGAATCGGGATATCTTTGCATGGTCGGCTAAGGACCTGCCTGGTGTTCCGAGGGAGTTGGCAGAGCACTCTTTATTTGTCAGGCCAGAGGTGAAACCGGTGAGGCAACCGACCCGTCGTCTCTCAGACGACCGAAGACAAGTGGTGCTGGACGAGCTGGCTAAGTTGCTTGCAGCCGGGTTCATTATGGAGGTGCTGCATCCGGACTGGATATCCAATCCGGTCTTGGTGGAAAAGAAGAAAGACGAGCCAGCCGTGGTCAAGGTGTGGCGCATGTGCATTGACTTCACTAACCTCAACAAGGCGTGCCCGAAAGATCCATTTCCATTACCTCGGATTGATCAAGTGATCGATTCCACTGCTGGTTGTGAACTGTTGTCTTTTATCGATGCGTACTCTGGTTTTCACCAGATACCACTGAACCCAAAGGATCAAATAAAGACTGCTTTTATTACCCCGTATGGGGCGTATTGCTATCGTGTCATGTGTTTTGGTCTGAGAAATGCCGGGGCAACTTATCAGAGGTGTATGCAGAAATGCCTGCACTCTCAAATGGGCAAAAATGTGCAAGTGTATGTCGATGATATCGTCATCAAAACTAAGGAGAAACGTACTCTCCTCGAGGATCTCGAGGAGACATTTGTGAATTTGAGAAAATATCGGTTGAAGCTTAACCCGGACAAGTGCACCTTTGGTGTCCCGGCTGGAAAGTTGCTCGGATTCCTGGTGTCTAGCCGAGGTATCGAGGTTAACCCGGCCAAGATCCGAGCTATTGAGAACATGAAGTTACCGAAGTGTTTGAAAGATGTGCAGAAATTCACAGGGTGCCTAGCCTCGTTGAGCCGATTTGTAGGTCGGCTGGGAGAAAAAGCCTTACCTTTGTACCAGCTCATGAAGAAAAGTACCGGGTTTACATGGACCCCGCAGGCCGACGTGGCGTTCAATGAGCTGAAAAAGATGTTGTCCACTGCCCCGGTTGGCGTCACCATTGCACAATGAGCCGATGTTACTTTACATTGCGGCCACAAACCGAGTTGTAAGTGTGGCAGTGGTGGTGGAGCGCGAAGAAGGTGGCAGGTCGGTGCAGAGACCGGTGTATTACTTGAGCGAGGTGATCTCTACCTCGAAGCAGAATTACCCTCACTACCAGAAGATGACGTATGGTGTCTACCTGGCGGTCAAGAAGTTGAAGCATTATTTCCACCACCACTGCCATACTTACAACTCAGGCTGGAATAGTCCTCACCTCGCCGAAGCGAGATCAGCTGAAATACGTGCTGCAGATTCATTTCTCAGCATCAAACAATGTGGCGGAGTATGAGGCCTTAATCCATGGCCTCAATGTGGCGAAGGAGATCGGTATCCGGCGTGTGGAGTGCTTCGGCGATTCCGACCTGGTGGTGCAACAATCTTCTGGAACTTGGGATGCTCTGGATGCCAACATGGCGTTATATCGGTTCCATGTGCAAAAGATATCCGGGTTCTTTGAAGGGTGTGAGTACAGGCATATACCTCGGCAGAAAATGATGCTGCCGACGTGTTGTCAAAGCTCGGTTCATCTAAAGAGGCAGTACCACCAGGGGTAGCCCTGAATCACTTGAGAACTCCTTCAATCAAACCTTCTCCTGAATCCGAATCTATTTTCATCCCGGCGGAGCAAGAGCCCGGACCTGTTCCAATGGAGGTAGACGTCGGTGCGTTTGGTCGGACCCGGGGACTGCGTGGCAGAGCTCGGGGACTGCGCACCGAACCTCGGGGACTGCTCATCAAGACTCGGGGACTGGTCGCAGGATGGTGGAGGAAATAATGGAGGAGATTATGGTGGCCGAACCAATGGAGGTGGACGAGAATTTTTTCCTTTGCACCCAGTGCCGGAGTGGGCGGAGCAAATCATGAAGTTCATAACGGAGGGAAGCTTGCCAAGTGACACAACCGAGGCTAGGAGAATCCAAAGGAGGGCAAGGCGTACACCATCATCAACAAGGAGCTCTATAAAAGAAGCGTAACCGAGGTGTTGCAACGGTGTGTCGAGCCAGCTGAAGGCAAGGAGATGCTTTTGGAGATCCACCAAGGAGAGTGTGGTCATCATTGCAGCACAAGAGCTCTGGTGGCCAAGGTGTTCAGGCATGGGTTCTATTGGCCCACTGCTCTTGCTGATGCAGAGGCCATAGTCCGGAGATGTGAAGGATGCCAAAGGTTTGCCAAGCAAACGCATATGCCAGCCTCGGCGCTCAAAACAATTCCTATCACTTGGCCGTTTGCGGTATGGTGTTTGGATATGGTGGGAGAGTTCAAACCAGCCCGAGGTAACATGACGCACATACTGGTGATGGTGGACAAGTTCACCAAGTGGATCGAGGTGAAACCAATCCGGAAGTTGGATGGTCATTCAGCAGTGACTTTTTTGAAGGAGATCATTCTGCGATATGGGTACCCCCATAGCATTATCTCGGACAACGGCACGAACTTTGCTGTTGGAGAATTTGCTCGGTTTTGCATGAACAAGGGAATCCGGCTGGACATAGCCTCGGTGGCACACCCGGAGTCTAATGGACAAGTGGAAAGATCAAATGCTCTAGTGTTGGCCGGCATCAAGGCTCGGCTCATTGAACCACTGCTGAAAACGCCGGGGTGTTGGATAGATGAGATACCAGCAGTACTGTGGGGTCTAAGGACCACGCCAAATCGATCAACTGGCTATACGCCATTTTTTATGGTCTATGGGGCAGAAGCTATGCTACCCACTGACATCGAATATGATGCGCCCAGAGTGGCAATGTACACTGAAGCCGAGGCAAAAGAGGCTCGGGAGGATGCAGTAGATCTGCTTGAGGAAGCTAGAGAATTGGCCTCATCTCGGTCAGCAATATACCAGCAAGGTCTCCGACGTTATCATAGCCGGAGTATCAACCCTCGTGTGTTTCACGAGGGAGATTTGGTGCTGAGGCTGGTGCAGCGCAAGAAAGGTCGGCACAAGTTGTCACCTCCATGGGAGGGACCGTTCATTGTGAGCCGAGCTCTGCTCAATGATTCGTACTATCTAATAGATGCGCAGGAACCAAGGGAAGATGGGCTGGACAACCCCGGATCAGAGGTCAGGCGACCATGGAATATAGCTCTACTCCGACCTTTCTACTCATGAAGGGCGCAATGTATGCCTCGGTTAATCCTTAATGAAATGTCGGCACTCCGAGGTTGAAGCTCGGGGACTGCCTCGCTCTTGTGCTTGTGTTTTATTTCTGTTTGTCAATTTCGTTCATATGCCGAACTATTTTGAACCTCGTCTCAAACTTCAAGTAATGTATGCTGTGTAACTAATCTTGTGACTCGACTGACGAACGCCGAAATGGTAGTCAAGAGCAAAGATGAAAAAACGTGGGAAACATGAAAATGGACTCGGGGACTCGGTCCAAAAATATAGTTCGGCATGTGTCGTTTACTAACCCCTGTCTTTACCTTTCGTTTATGTCGGATGATTTTGAAACACACCTCGACATTTGCTAAGTACTGTATGCTATAAACAACAATCTTGTGACTCGACTGTCGAACGCCAAAATGGTAGACAAGAGCAAAGAATGCCAAGTATAGTAAACACGAAAGTGAACTCGGGGACTCGTTCCAAAAGGGTTCGGCATAAATTCTTAGAAAAGCATGGTTCGGATAGCAAGATAATAGTACTGGTAGCAAGGCAAACTACTTAAGGTCTGTTACATCTGCACCCGGCATACCGGGGATTTAATGTTTTGTTGAGACAAGTTCAGGCCTCGGAAGAAGAGCCTCGGAGAGGAGCCTCGGGCAGGAGCCTCGGGCGCAGGAACCTCGGGCGCAGGAACACCTCGGTCGCGGAAGCAACCTCGGTTGTTGGAGTGGATGCCGGGGTGTCCGTCACGTCGGGGGAGATCACCTCGGTGGCTACGGCTTTGCCGGACTTGCCCTTGGAGTTCGGAGGTTCGTCGAAGCTGAAGTCATCATCAGAGCCTTCAGCCACCTCGGTTGTTTTGCCGGCCTTGCCCTTGGAGCTCTCAGGCTCGTCAAAGTCAATTTCCTCGCCGTCAGAACTTCTTCACCGGACTCTGCTTCCTCGTCCGAGCTCTCTTCATCCTCAGAATAGAGGCGCCCGTCATCAAAGGTCCGGGTGTTTGCATAACTAGCAAAGCGGTCGGCTGCTGCTTGGCGTTTCGCAATGCCATCAGGGGTGGAGTTCCAAGGAGAGCCCCTGCGCAGGGAGGTAACCGTGTGGATCTCAACATCTTCATACCAGACAGCACGAACACCAGGGCCTTGTCCGCTCCAGCCCGAGCTGATGAGCATCTCCACTCCCGAAGTCTAGCCTCGGCTCCTTTCAGCTTCGTGGCGAGCTCGTCGATGCAAGTGGGAGTCTTGACCTTGGGCCAGAGGGCACGGTGGACCTCGATGGCAGCATCAACCAGCTTGGTTCCAATGGCCCGAGCGGCCTGATCCGAGCATTAAGGGCAACAAGGTGGTCCTGGATATCCCAGCTTTCGCTGAGGGTTTCTGTCTCAGCCCTCTTTGCCCGAGCTGCTTGAACTTCGCGGATAGCCTTGTCCTTGGAGTGCTCGAAGTTCTCTGAAGAAGACAAAAAGGCTGTCGCTGAAATAAGGCATACGGTGGCACGGGGTGTAGGTCGGCAGAAAATAAGGAAAAGGGGAAAGAAACTTACTGTCCATTTGGTGATTAATCCGAGCGAGCTCGGACAACCAGCTTTTCGAGATAGCTCGGAGGGCGATAAGTTCGGCTTCGGCCGAGGTGGCGCGGCTCTCCAGGGTCTTGGCAAGCTCTTGCTGCTGTTCGGCGGCCTGGTCTTTGACCTTCATAGCGTCCTCCACAGCAGTTTTGGCTTCATTAGCCCGGTTCAGCTCTTGTTGCAGCCGAGCTATTTCATCTCGGCTGTCTTCAACTTGGAGGCGTAATCTTTGTCGCTCTGCTCCTTGCGGATAGAAGAGTCCGGTGAGACTTCTTCATCTGTTGTGATCCAGCAGGAGGTTCTTGAAGATCTTGTCCGAGCATTGTTGCACTCCTGAAAAAATAGAGAGATCAGTTCGAGAAATCCGAGGTATTTCTAGCACCCGAGGCCCAATTGAGTCCCGGGGACTTGGCATTGGCCTCGGGGACTCAGCATGGGAGAAATGACAAGTTTTTGAGATTCAAGCCGAGCAATTTTAACTCGGTGGAGTGTCAATTGCTCAACCCGAATCTCGGGGACTGGGAATAGTGTATGTTTGTCATTTGGTTTCAAAGGAAGAAAGAGAGTTGCGTAAAGAAACTTACCGAGGCCTTCTTGCTGCAATCAAGGACCGCAGTCTGCATGTTGTAGATGATGGAGCACGGCGCTAGGTCCAACTGGATGCTCAGAGCTCGGGTTAGAGGAGACCTCGGCAGTGTCAGCCGAGTTCCAGTCCATATCGTAGTGCTTCTCCGAGCCTAAGCTGTTCCCGCTCTTGGTCCGGAGTTGCCCGACCTCCCAGCTGCTGATGTTCGGCTGGATGGTAGCAGCAAAAAGAGCTCGGGAGGTGGCGACCTGAGAGCTCGAGGGCGCGGTCTTGATCAAGGTGGACCTCGGCGCAGAAGCGGAACATGCGGCACCAGTTGGGTGCTCGCAGCCTTGGGGCCCGGTGGCGGTGGCGGCATTGGAGTTTGCTGTGGCTGTTTGGGGGGCTCAACAACTGGAGCTGAATCTTTCTTCTGCTTCTTCTGCTTCTTCTGCTGCTGTTGCTGCTGGTTGCGCGCAGCTTGAGACTTGGGGGAGAGCCGAGGCTCCTGCACGGTCTTAGCCGGAGTCTTGGCGCGATCTGTCTCCGCATCCTTCTGAGGAGGCGGAGGAGTCTGATCTCGGCGGGGAGCAGAGTGCCCCAGGCCGGAGTCAGAGCTCGGCGGTGGAAGTTCGGCGGAGGAGACGCGCACCGGGGAGGAGATGGTCTTCTCCGGGCTGCTGAGGTCAATGGACCGTTCTGGAGGAGAGGCTCTGGCGGGGCTGCCGAGGTTAACCTCGACCTCGGTTGTCTGAGCTTCAACCACTGGAGGCAGTGGTGATGTATCGAGCTGTGGCTCTGCTTGATCTGCCGAGCCGGGCTAGACGAAAAAGAAAAGATTAAGTTAGAGTATAAAAACTTAACCTCGGAACAGCGTGAAAGGTAAAAAGGAGCAAGGTGACTTACGCATCTTCCTCCACGGGGCCTCGCTTCTTGTGCCTCGCCGAGGTCTTCTTGGCACGCTTGGCTTTGGGCGCCGCAGTCTCCGAGGTCTTGGAAGCCTCGGCATCCGAGGTACCAGGTCCTGAGCGCTTCCGGGAAGCTGCAGACGCTGGATGAAAGTTCTTATATGTTGGAGGAGCATATGAAATGGGAATAACGTTGACAGGTTCCAGAATTTGGCAATCATCATCGTCATCATCGGGCCAATCCTGGATAGACGATCGAACTGGTGGGCGGTGCGAGGTGAAACCACGAGTCTTACCCGAGGTGGCCTTGGGAATGGGGAGGTGATCCTCATTGTCCGGATCTTCAACCTCGGCGGCGGCCGGGACAGGCAGGTCGGGAGTCCACTCCTTAGAAGAAAGGGGGCCATCCTCGATTTCCTGTCGAGTGAACTTCTGCAGAGGTGGCAAGGTAAAACCGAGTTAGCACAAGAATCAATACAAGGCGGGGTGAAAATGAAACCGAGGAATATTTTACGTCGGGTAAAGTACACTTACTTGAGCTGGAAGGTGATCTCGGTCATAGGGCTTGACACCCCATTTCCACTTGTCGGGCATGGTGGTCTTGGCGATGGCCGGATGCGCCTCTTCACCTCGGAGTCATCAAGTTCAAAGGTGCTGTGCGAGTGGGGTCGTAGCGGCCACTCATATGGCAGATCTTATGGGCCCGCTCTTGTAAAGGGCTAACTCGGCGGGTGATCATGGTGCGCAAGATGTCATCTGCCCCCAGCTTTTCTCCTGGAGGGACATCATAGTTGGTGGATCAGAAGAACCTCGGGAGCGTCGGGTGCAGGCTCATAATCCCAGTTGAGTTGGGCAGCGGGGGTTCCAATGGTGAACTCCGGCAAATTGATGAGGTCTTCGGCGCCCGGGTTCTTCACATAGAAGAAGGAGCGTTGCCATTTGCGGCAGGAGTCCAGGCCCTGGATCCGAGGAAACTCAGAAAGGCGCCGAGGTGAAATCGAGGCCGCCCCGCAAGCGGTCATCTCCTTGTCCACGACCTTCTTGTTCGGGACACTTTGCTTCTTCAGCTGGAAGTACTTGGCCCAGGACTCGATGCTTGGCCATAATCCGAGGTAACCCTCGGAAAAGGTCGCGTAGGCCGAAAGTTGGAGGATGGCGTTGGCGGGCAGGTGGTGTGGCTGTAGCCCAAACTTGTTCAAGAAATCCCGGAAGAATTTCCCGGCCGGGAGCCCGAAGCCACGTTCGAAGTGGTCCAGGAAGACGACCCGCTCCCCGGATTCCACCTCGGGTTCGATATCTCCTTTCTTCGGAATCCGGCAGATGAGTTTAGCCGGGATCCGCCGTGAATCTCGGAGCCATTTGATGTCGACCTCCGTGACATCGGATCCCTCCCAGCTACCTCGTTCTCCAGTGCTCCTTCCTCGGCGGGATCCGAGGCAGAAGACATGTTGACGCTTTCCTGCAGAAGAGGGAGGTTCAACCGGGGTAAGTACCTCGGACAGTTCAGGATAGCCGGGGTAAAATACCTCGGATCATTCAAACAGCCGAGCTAAAGGATTTAGGCGGGAAACATGTTTCTACCGGCGAGATACTAGCAAAGATCTACCGGTGAGCTAAAAAGGGAGATAAATTCGAGTTCATCAAGGGCAAACCTAAAAGGACAGTGCTACGGGTGCGTCTGATAATCTAGATGAGATCTAAAATGCACTAAGAGGGCTCGAGGGGATCATCCAGTTCATCAAGATCTTAGGGTTCGTCAGGATCCTCGAGTTCATCGAAGGATGAACTCATCCACGGCATGGAGGGGAAGCAAGGAACTCACCGGTGAGGTACCCGAAGAACGCGAGGATCGGCGATGAGTCAACGGCGCACGGCGCAGTGCGCGTACTCCGGTGCGGCGAGGCGCTTGACGGCGATGTGGCGGCGCAAGGCGCGGTGTGCGTCACCAGCAGGGGCTCGACGGCGGCGCTGGAGGCAGAGGGCGACGGAGCAGTGGGCGAGTGGGGAAGAAGAAGATGAAGGTACCCCTGGGCCCCTATTTATAGCCGCGTGCGGTAACGGCGTGCGGTAACTGCGCACCACCGCGCGGTTATCGGGGAAACGTGGGATCGTGTGCGGGTGGCGGAGCGGTTGCGCAGTTGGTGGCCGCACGATCGGCCACATCGTGGGCCGCAGAGTGGCAACCGCCAGCCTCGGATTTCCTGTGCTGGTCAGCGCGAGAATCGAGGAGTCGTGGGCGGTCAAGTTGGTCTCGCACTTGAGTGCGCAGGTGCGCTGTTTGGTGGGTCCGGCTGACGAGGGCGGCGTGTGGTCAGGACCTGTCTTTCAGAGGTCCGGGGTTCGAGGTCCGGGCAGAGATTCTTCGCCACGTGCCTCGGAAGATCTTGGGGCAAGATTGTGCTGAGTCAAACAGCTCGGAAAGTTCAGATTGCAGATCAACCTCGGATTAAATTATGGTCTGTGGGAAGTACCTCGGCGGAGCTATTTTTAAGGTCGGTTTTAGAGGTGGTGCCTTGCTTGTTGTAAACCTGCCACGGCCCTCCATCCGAGGTCGTAGGACCGCACCAGCTTCGGGGACTAATGTCGGGGGGCTACCCCCGGGTAGGGTCAAGGCTTGGTATAAAGATGAGTTTAAAGACATGCCGAGGTACGGAAAGGGCCGACCTGCTTGGGCCTGGGAGAATCCGAGCTTCACCTTGACCTGGAGAGTTCAAAGGCCGACCTATCTTGGCCAAGAGGGCTCCGAGGTTCACTGTCCGAGCTATGTTCAGCCGACCTACTACCTCGGTGTTTTGGTTTATATGGTGAGTGCAGGAGAAGCTGTTTGAAGGAAGTAATATCCGAGGTGATTGGACCTTGGTACAAGACCCGAGGTAGGGAGCGGGAGCAAGACCCGAGCTAACCAAGGCAGGAGGCCGTAGGTCGGGCAGGAGTCAATGCCCCTGTCACTTCCAGCCGGGTACAAGAGCGCCTGACGCGGGAGCGTCTGTCAAGGAGCCTGGCAGAGGCGTGCCCCGGGTTCGGCGGGGCTGCACGTCTCTGACCGCTGACCACGCGAGATCCGGGGAAAAGGCTACGAGGTAGCACGGCGTGGCCACGTCCTGTCTCTGTCAGAGGAGACATGCTAGTTCTGCCGTTAGGCAACAGGAGATGGGCAGGCCACGTCTTGTCCCTGACAGAGGTACGGTGGTGACCGGTGCAGAGGCATGGCAACAGTGTTCAGCAAGGGGCACAACGGTAACTCGGCTGGCCTATATAGTGGGCTTCACCCCCCTCCTGCTTGAACCCCCGACGGAGAGATCGATCGACAGAGGAAGAAAGAGAGAAAGGAACCTCGGATCACCCCGGAAACACCTCGGATCTAGCTCGGAGTGCCTTCTCCCTCCGTGTAGCTCCATCTTTTACCTCAAGTTCTCACCATTGTATCATCATACAGCTCGAGGAGCAGCTTGTACTTGTCACTTTGAGCTATACACTGAGTAGGATAGTGCTGCAGTAGGGGTGTTACCTCCGCAAGAGGGCCCCGAAGCAGGGTACATCGTGGTGTGTTTTGTGTTCTTGGTTTCTTGTTCTCTCGTTCGTGTTCTTACGGTTTCTTGCGTGTTCTTGCTTGTGCACTTCTTGAGTGCATAAACCCTCACCGGATTCTCCCAACGACCATTCGGCCCCATCTTAGCCATACCTATGGCATCTGCCGTGATCCCACCACGACACTACTCCATTTTCAGTGATGGGCGATCAAGAGCAAGGTGATTGGGTGAATGGGTGAAATGCTGCCACATGCATATTCATTCGATCGTGGGTTTCCGTTCGCTGACTAGCTAGGTATGACAACAGGTTTTGAGAAAAAAAAAACTAATAAACTCTCATGTTGATTTAATCTATTACGCTTGTGTTTCAGGTTTGGATGGGGAACCTAAGCAGGGATTTCGTGCTGGAGCTCTTATTCTTGGGCGAAATTCGTTGGCTGATGCAGCTGCTGTGGTGAATCCTTGTGTACCTTTGCCGAGAACCAAGTGGAAGAATGAAAAATCCAGCGAAGAGAAGCTGATAGAAGCTGAAAACAGCTCGGATCGTTCTCCTTCGTTTGTTCTTTTGGATGTTAGAGGTTATTTTGTGGTCTATATATACAGTGCGCTAAACAAAACTTATGTCGTCCTCTGGGACGCTTACATGAAGCGGTGCCCTGGAGGTGAGTGGTCCTTTTCTAGTCTACTCAGGTTATATTTTGCTACTGTTTACCTATGAACATACTCTATTCCGGCTTGTTAGAGTCGTATGAAAAAAATAGGTACGGTAGCTGAAGGAACTATCATGTGCAACAAACGAATTGGTGCATCCGGTGTACCCGGTTTTTATTGAGTGTGTAAAATGTTTTACAAAATTCAGAAAGAAGTTTGGATATAGATAATACTCATATATAACATGTCACAACTTTCAAATCAAAATTCATAACACAAATTAAGAAATAAAATAGATAAATCTAGCAACGAATGGTATCAAAATGCAAGTTAGATTTTAATTTCACCCATTGTCACCATTGATAAAGTATGTCTTTTTCACGGTTAATTTTGTGTTTCAATTTTAGATTTAAATTGCTATGAGAACATCTCCACCGGGGCCTCCAAATGACCCCCCAAAGGTCCATTGGGAATCCGGACGCCAAAATCGGCCACCAGCGGCATCCTCCAAAGGGTCGCCCCGAGCGAAATCGTGTCCGGGCCCCCCGAAAGGGCCTCCAAGTTTGGAGATCCTCTCGGGGGTGCCGGACATGGGGCGGACATGCCCTCCGACAGGGGTGGCCCACCCGTCATAGAGATAGGCCGCCGTGCCCGTGTTAATGAGGGCGCGCAGGAGGCCGTTCCGCCTGCGTTAATGTCCCCGCGTAGTCGCCGGGCGGTCTCCGAGACGACGGGAGGCGAGGCGACTACACAGCGGCAGGCCTGCCACCACGCGTCGCATTAACGCCGGCGACAGCGTGCATGGCGGTCTACGCGCCGGCGTCGCGGCGTTCCCACGCAAGCATTTACGCCAGCGTGGATGCTCACGCACCGCCCATCTCCCTCCCTCGCCGCTATATATGCCCCTCCACCGCGCCCCCATCGCCGCATTCACACTTCCTTGTCTGCTTCCTCACATCCTCCACTTCTACCTCCTTCGCCGCACCCACCTCCGCCGCCGCGCAATGGCGAACCACGACGAATCGGGCAACAGCCGCAGGGGGCGCACCATCGGCACGGAGGAGGCGTGGGAGCTCTTCCGGTACGGGCTGCTCGTCCCGCCGGATTCCCGCCTCCCCAAGAACTGGGCCATGTCTTACAAAGGCGGGCTCCCCGTTCCTCCGCTGCCGGTGACGCCGGACCAGATCGCGCGCGCCATCGCCCGGCGCCAGAGGTGGCTCACAATGGAGCAGCGCGCCGACCCTGACTACGACGACCAGAACTGGGCGGCGTGGATGGACCGCTTCCGGCGGGAGTGCCGGAAGACGGAGCAGACGGTCAACTCCACGGCGTCTGGCCGCTGGAACGCGGATGGGCGCCACGACTGGTGGGAGAGGACCGGCCACACGGTGGCTTCGGCCATCGAGTCCGCCCGCCGGCATGCCGCAACGGGAAACCCTACCCCGTTTCGGCTAATGCCGCTGCCACCGCGACGCCGCGCCGTCGACAACCAGCAGCGCCACGCGCCACCACGCTTCTCCATGGTGAAGAAGGAGCGACGATCGCCGTCGCGTCGTGGAGGCGGTGGCATCGACATCGGCGACCGTGCTCGACCCCGAGCGCAATCCCCACCGCGCGGCCGGCTTTACCTGCGCCGTCCCAGGACGCCGCTGCTGCCAGTGGAGACGATCCCGTACGGGTACGCCGTGTCGTCCCCGCTGCGGAACGACCACGACGACGACTCGTCGGGGTTATTGGCGGCGATCGCGGACTTGGTGGTTACCATCGAGCGCGAAAGCCCCGGGTACATGGCCACCGTGGCCACCGCGGTGGCAACGGCGGCCTCCTCCTCCTCCGGCGGCGCCTCCTGCAGCCGTGCACCGCGCCGCCAAGACGGCGCGTCCACTAGCCGTGCCGACTCCTCCTCCGCCTACGTCGTGCTTGATGACGACGACAGCGACGACGGGTGGTTGGACACCACCGACGAGGAGTAGACTAGGGTTAGGGTTTAAACAAATATGAATGAAATTTGAATATCGTTTAAATTTGTCTATATTTGTGTAAGTTTTTTTTTTGGTTTGGGAGCGCCGCTGTGAGCTACACCCCAATTGACCGGACACATGTCTGGCACCCTCCAATTGAGACCCAATTAGGGGTGTCGGACACCCAATTGGGGGTGTCGGTGGAAATGCTCTGATGATGTATATTATGTTATGTCAATATCCAAACTTGGTTTTGAAATTGATAGCACCAATTGCTCCGTTTCATACTACGTTCTCATGGTAGCTGGTAGTCCCACTTCTTTCCAGGCCATGCATCTGGTAGTCCCACTTCTTTCCAGGCCATGCATCACGTGTGACTGTGCTGCATTCGCGGAGCTGTGTCCCCTGGGATGTGTGCGTGCATCGCTGTCACCATACGTGCATATCCATACTCGCCGGCCGGTTTCGTCGTCCCTAAGCAGTGGCTAGCCTGTACCGTATTAACTTGGTCCTCACTTCTGTTTTTGTAGTTTTCATGGAGAGGGACCAGGACTAAGTTTGGCGGAGCGCAGCTGGTACCGGCCGGTTGGCGGTGTCCACCGACAGTCTAGAGGAACACAAACATCACATACGTGTAATATCAATCGATCAGTACGTGTAAAAGTTTAGTAATCTCCCAGGCGATAGTCATCTCTTCGAGGATTGCAACCTGTTTGTCCGCCTCGGCCTCGCAACAGCTCGCGTAAAAGTCACGGGTCACCGCCGGCTACTCGATCCGGTGAAGTCGGTGCTCCAACACAAGTTTTGTTTTCCTGAATTTTTGCATAATGCATGGGCGTTTTTTGAGATGCTACAACTTCACGCGCGTTTTGCTGCGAACATACGAGCGACATGTTGCGTCAATTCCGAGTGTTCCTTGCAAATGTTTACTTCAGTGTCGCAAATGGTTTCGTGTAGTGCTGCGAACATTGGTCTCTCATGATGCATACATATCTGACTTTTCCTCGGCGATTTTGCTAGTGCCATTGGGATTTGTTGTGACCAGTGGAGAACTATTACATACTCATATTTGTTTGTTGTATTGGTGTTTTCAAAATGGCGCGATGTTTCTTCAGTGGTTTTGACCCACGCGCGCGGAATGAAATGATGCAATCATGCTGCAATAGTATAAAACACTTATTGCGCGAGTGGAGGGTATGCTACAAGCGTCAGACGATTGAGATCATGAGTAAGAGATTAATGGTGTGGAGGAGGCCAATTTGTTTCTTCCATGAGCCGGACGATGCCAAGCCATGGGCATGAATACCGAGGAAAATACCGGTTCCTTCATGGCTTTTTATATGGTATCGATTTGTTTTGGTGTATGATAATGCTTTCTCTTAGAACTTCATTAAACTTTATATTGTTTGATTTATGAAGAAAATTATAAGCCTTACTTCTATGAACCGACCAAGTGGAGGGTAGAAAGAGTGAATGTTTCATAAATATTTGACATTAACAATGTGATTGCCCCCACAATACTTTGTTGTTCGGCCTTGATGACTCCAACTTTCAGACGCGACCTTGAATCTTCTTTTGATCATTGTGTCCGCATTGTTGTAATATTTGTAAAACTTCTCAAGTTTTTATAGTTCAAGCATAGAAATGGATCCACTCGTCCTTACTATTAGGTCAACTACAACATGCTACACCATTTCGTATCGGTTTGTGTCCTGATTTTTTCATTTGGGGGGTGCCGGACATTTTTCCGGGGCCTGTCCGTTTGGTGCACCCAACGGGTCACCCCATTTTGGGGCAAACATGTACGGGTTTATCCCATTTAAAAAAAAGATTTATACCAAACATAAACATAAATAAAATATTCATACACAATAAAACGTTATATAACTAAAACTTAAACTTAAACTAGGGTTCCACACAGTGCATACATCAAACATTACATAATAGAACTTAAATATAAATAAACTACGGTTCTAACCCTAGACTTCATCATCGGACTTGATGATGACCAGCGGCCCATCCGACATGATGGAAGCCGGCGGCGGAGATGACGGCAGTACCACCTCCTCTATGGGCGTTTGGAGTGTTGCCTCCAATCCGGGCCACTCAACGACCTCCTCCATGATTGGGCTGCCCACTTCGACCGGCTGCCGCACATACATCTCACCGGAGTTTTACGCGTCGTCGGAGTCCACAGGGGAGGGCTCGTCTGCGAACCGCTCCTATGGCGGCTCGGTGGTGAAGAAAGAGTTGAGCCGCAACTCGTGGTACTGGGCCAGGAGCGCATACCCAATGGGAGTGTTCTCGTCATTCTGGGGAAGGGTCTGCTCCTCCGACAATGACGACGAGGAGCACCATGCTTGTGGATGGCGGTGCCACCGAAACATTGACAAAGTTCATTCGTCAGCCGTCCGGGAGGTGATAGTCGGCCTGCGCTGGACACTAGGTGCACTTGTACTCGCTCACGCGCCTGCTTTAGCGACAACCGAGGATGACCGGACGAACCCGCCTCGTGGTCATTCCTCACGTACAATTGCCGGCGCCCTAATCGGGGCGGTGGGTAGGTATATTGGTGTATGTGAGAAGTGGGAAGGAGGTGAGGCCACGCGTGCAAGACGACCCGGGAGAAAGTGAAGTGGGTGGGGGACTGAGCGGTAACACTAAAAAGGACGAAGCGAGAAAGACGTGGAGGTGGCGTGACGTGGCCAGGTGGGCCGGGCGAGAGGTGGTGGCGGACACACGAGGATGCAGACAAAATTGTGAGTTTGGACTTTTTTTAGTCTAATTTGTGAGTTTGGACTGTTTTGTGGCCAAAGGGACAATCCGCGACATATTTTTCATTTAAGTTAACCTGTTGGGCCGTGATTTTTGGGTCACAAACACAAACAGATGAGTGAAAATGAGTAGCTACAAACACTGGAGGAAGGTACAAATTATCGACACGAGTAAGCATGAGGGGTACTATATCATGTAATCAACCAATTCAGTTTGAATCTAAAGTGGCAAGTCCAAAAGATCATCTCTCTTACATATATGTACGTGTGTTACGGAGAGCACACCACGCCACACCATGCATGCAGGACGAGTCCAGCTGCAGCTCCAGCCTGACCAGCCAGCCTTGCCATGAAAGGGAGAGCACACCACGCCACACCGGCCGGATTCAGGCTCCGCATCCGCATCTGCATGATCCACCGGGCTACCATCCATTTCTTTGGTCCGGCCTTTTCTCCGGTGGTCCGGCCTCAGCAGCAGAAAGGTCAAATCATCACAAGCTTTTCTTCACTCCTGCAGATCGCAGCTCTCGTTCGCCTTTTTCAGAACAAGCAAAGAAAAGAAAAGCTCTGGCTGCTAATGCCAACCATTGTCGGTTCGTGACCAATGATCAGTCAGTGGTATACTGGTATGATTTGCTTAGGTTTGTCTGGCCGGATAATGTCATAGCTAATTAGCTAGTACCTACCATTGGTGCTTGAAGAGAAATGAAATGGAAAATCCTCTATTATATATATGAGTATTGCTCTGTTTTTTTGTTTGACAAATACGTAAAACACAGCTTTAGCTGCTCTGCGGCAGTGACCTACCTGACGCTGTCTTTTTCAGCAACAGAGCACAGCAGATGTTTGTCCCTACCACCGCAACCGCAATAGCCATGGCCAGCTTGAAATAAATGGACACCACATTACTACTTCAATTGCCTCTGCTGCCTCAAAGTCAGGGCCAGATCATGCTGCATTCAATGCCCAAAATGATAGAGGCACTGAATGTATTTTATCGACAAAACTGCTGTCTAAACTCTAAATGTACAAGAAATTGGCAGCTCACTCCCCCCTTCTTCAACCTCTGATCTGGAGGAAATCGGAAGGAGGAAGTAGCTAGCTAGGAGGAAGAAGGAAAAAGAATACGACGCCTTTACACAACTTTGCACAATGGTGAAGTGGCTGGTGAGCTTCCATGAGTTGCCTACGGCCTTTCATGGATCGAGGATGATGCCCCCGCACCTGCATTTCCAGCTGAGTGGCTTGTAGTCGGAGATGCCACCATTCACCCTGTATGTGGTGAACATGGCTGCGCCGATGGTACTCACCACAGGGTATTCTTGGCCAGCTTTCTTCTTGTGATGTTCTGGCACTATTGGCACCTGCACTGCCTCGCAGTGGCCACAGGACATGCACACCCGCTCACACCTTGGTGGCCTTGATCCAATCAGGCTCCTTCTTTCCACCTTCACCATCTCCCCTTTGGATTCCTCCTCCTGCTCCTAGAACATTTAAAAAAAATGCTCAATCAGCAACACAAACATAGATCAATCAGGCAATGCTCATTCTTAGAGGGCCTGTTGATCAAACAATTTTACAACAAGAATAGGTTTTCGGTAATTTGTACCTTGCTGGTGCCAATCTCCAGTAACCTCAGTGGCAACCTCCCTGTGGCAGAAATCGTAAAGGTGTCGTTGAGTATGAAACCACCTTTGAAATGTAAAATGGTTTGTGTGACAAAAAAGAAAATGTAGAGTAGCTGCTTTGAGGTAGAAACATTGAGCTGAGCACAAGATATCTTACCGGCATCTGAATGCACAGCCTCCATTGAGGCGAGGAGGAGCACAGAGAGGAAGAAGAAGAAGAGGGGCAATGGCATGTGGGTACTGCCGTTGCATTGCAAGAAATGGACCATTCTGGTCTCAAATCTGCTTGAACCTTCTTAACTGAACTAGGTCAATCTCTTCTTCCGGCCCCAACAGTAAACTGATTTGAATCTGGGAGCAGCTAGCTAGACCTCTACATGCAACGATATTGCAGCAATGTTGAGTCCATAGCAAGATTTCTGGTGTGGTGTGGTTCGGTGGGGGGAGATGTGACGAGGAGGAAGAAGGAGAAGGCTAAATGGGATAAGGATATTTGGTACAGGGAGTGAAGAGAAATAGCAGGTTCGGGTGTGGGCTGTTCGTGGGGGTTTGCTAAGCTATAGCTATTGCCTATTGGTGAGAGTGGGACTGCTTTTGCCTTTCCAGGTGCAGACTGTGGAAGTGCATTGATAATAATCATGTGCGTGGTAAGTTACCATAGTACTGGTTACCATATGCGCGTCTCCAATTGCTCGTGTGCGTGTTGTAAGGCAAAGGTTTGTAGTCCCCCGGGGGATCGGTGCTTGCGATCCTCCGCCTTCTCAACGCGACACGCGTCCCTTCGAGTGGCAGGAAAAACAAGAAGCCGACCCCACCACTCTCACCTTATCCCTTCACGGGTCTCCTCCAACCAGCTTTTCCCCACCACGCACAGGCACAGCCATGGCCGGCCTCCTCCGCCGCCGTCGGGCACCGCCGCCACAGCCTACCTTTGCCGCCGTCGGGGCACCGCCCCCACAGCCTACCTCCGCCCGACGGCCCCGCCGCTCCACGAATCTCCTCTACGGAGCCAGCCTTCCTCCCCACGCGGCCATGCGCGCCGCCCGTATCTTCTCTTCCCTGCCTCCCGCCGACGTGGGCCCGGCTTCCCTGCGCAGCGCCGAAGCCTTCCCTCGATCCGCCTCGAGCCTCACCGCCGTCCGCCGACCCGCCCCGGTGTTCCCTCCTCGCTCGCTGCGCGGACGCCAGCGAGGTCCCGCTCAGCTGGAGCTGGGGGTGCCGGGAGGAGTGGAGGCGGTGGTGCTCCCGGGGGAGCTGCGAGGATGGAGTCCAGAGGCCGGAGGCCGAAGATGCTGCAAGCGGCAGGCGCCCCCGAGCTCGATAAGGGCGGCACGACGCCGACCTCTGACCGCCTCCTGCTGCCCCGGTGCGCGTCCCAGAGTTCGAGAAGGGCGGCGACAATTTTAGCTGCAATAGTTTCGTGGTGTTGCTAAAATAGCACCTTGTTTTTGCTACAAGGTCTTTGTCCATGTCTGATTTTTTGCACCATACGTTTTATGAATTTGCATTACAAGAAGAAATTTTTTGCTACAATTTGTCCTGCTGTTTTGCATCATAAGTCTTATCGGAGAACCTCGCCGGAAGAATTTTGCTACGATGCTGCAATATAACATTTTTTTTGCTATTATTGTCTTGTGGTCTTGCTACAATAGAACAAAACATTTGCTACGATGTCTCCGGCGAGGTCTCGATGTTTCCGGTGATGTCTCCGGCGAAGTTGATTTTGCTACAGTAGCACATTTTTTGTTGCTACGAAATCTCCGACGAGGTCTCCGGTGAGATCTCCGGCGAAGTCAGTCTTCTTTTTTCTGTTTTCTGGGCGAACCTTTTTTGCTACATAGGTAGTGTAACATCCCAAATTTATAATAAGAATAAATAAGACCCAAAATTCAGAACCAACAAAAACTTTTTTGAATTATTTCACAAATGATTGTGTTTCCCTTATATTGTTCTGTTTGACCTTGTGTAACTTGATGTTTATGATTGTTTGGCTAGTAAATGTCAACCCAAGAAATCAACCTAAGTAAAAATATATTTAAAACTCTGGTGATCATGTTATGACAAGAATATATTCCATATATCTTTTCCATTCTTATGTTGGCCAAAAGTCTATTTCAATAATGATTTGGTTTTAGCAACAAATAAAATACCCTTTAAATTGAGACAGTAAAAGTATTTCCAAAATTACATGTTTATAAAATATGGAGAACTATCTGTGATCTCCTATCTATTCTTCAACCTTGACATTTTACAATTCCTATTTTTGTAACCTCCTATGTTTCAACTCCATTTTAAAAGGAATACTAGCGGGAAATATATTATCCCACATATTTCTCTTTATCAAACCTTCTTGAAAACTATTAAGTTATGAGTTGATATATCCCTTAAACAACATCTTGTCATAATTGAGTGTGACCATTTTTACAAAATAGTATTGTTAATTATGGAAAAGGTGGTGTGATTTATTCTTGTGGTTTGAATTGTGTGGTCTTGTTTGTGAT
The DNA here is from genome assembly GCA_947311845.1 of Poa pratensis. NCBI lineage: Eukaryota > Viridiplantae > Streptophyta > Magnoliopsida > Poales > Poaceae > Poa > Poa pratensis. The sequence goes on from CAMZMU010000051.1 coordinate 11,284,494, forward strand.
GTGAATATTGTTGTGTTGTTGATATTGTTGTGCTGTTGCTATTGTTGTGCTATTGATATTATGTGTTGATTGCTTGTGAGGATAATTCCTCAGTGGTGTTAATACTAAAATTAGGACACACTTGGCAGCAAATTGGGGGTGTGACTTGAATAAAAACAAATCCTCTAAAATCATTCAAACCTAAGTTAAAGTCCTAAATTAATGGAAATGATCTTATTGAAATTCCCTCTCTATCTATTCCTCTATTCTATGAAAACAATTATATTTTCTTTATCAAAATTCTAGGAGTGAGATGAACTAATAATCATCCCCACTTCATATCACTCCCTCCTTAAGTAAACCTACTTTTCGATTTAAATCAAACCCCTCAAATCATTTATTAAAAAGGAAATGAAGGTCATGAATTAGAAATGGTCTTCATAAATAATTTCCCTCCCCAATTCTCTTTTTCCTCCAAACAAATGTTTTCTCTATGAAAATAAAACTTATTTGAAGTTATCTTATTTGTCAAAGAAGTTCCAAAAGTTCAAAACCATATTTTATCACATGCTTTAAAAATATTAAAGGAGTATCAAATACAAATTTCCAAAAATGATTTATTTAAACCCTATGAACAAATATTGCTCAAAACATTTTATTTTCAAAAACCAATTTTTGTGGAGCTTCTACATGTATATGGGAGGCTACATGAATTTTCTCAACTTTTTATAAAGTGTTTAAGTGCCCCAATTAAAATCCCTAAAACCTACTGGTTTCAAAAAGAAATAGAAGCAGGGACTTGTTTGTGATTGTAAAAAGTATTCCAGGGGGCGTTCTGTAAAATCTTCGTTGACCTCCTGTAGCTGACGGCGCCCGACGCTGCGCCGTGCTGCCGTGCTCGCTGCGTCGCCGTGCTCTCCTCGCCTCGCCTCTGCCTCACGCCTCGACCTGGAGGAGCTGAAGCCTCCACGCCACTCACCTCTGCTCTCCCTTGTCCCCCATCACCCCTGTTGCAGCGATGCGGCACGGCACGGGCGCCGTGTTGCTCACACCGTCGTCGCCGTGCTCTTCCCGCGCAATGTCGACACCGTCTGGACCCCGCTCCTCTCTGCCGCTCTGCGAGACGATAAGAAGCACCACGCCGCTCCTTTGCTCCTCTGCTCCCCCATTTGCCCCCTCTCGCTCGCTCTCTCTTTTTCTCTCCACGGACACGAACCAAGGCCGATTTGCCGTCGCGCATCGCCGGCCATAGAGAGCTCCCCATCCAAATCCCAGACCACCAGCAGCTTCGCCGTGCCCTACTCTCCCTCTCTGCGCGAGGAATCGCAGAGGGAAGCCCTGGATCGAGCAAGCCGTCTTCACCTTCTTCCTCTCCGGCCGCGGACATGCGAGCAAGCTCGCGAGTGCCACGAACCTCCATTCATCACCATTTTTGTGCCATTGAGCTCCCCTCATCGCGCTCTCTCTCACTGGCATCATCTTTTCGTTTAGGGACCGCCGGAGCCGCCGATGCCGTCGCCGCCGTGATCCCCTGCCGAGCTTCGTCCCTCTGTTCGTGTCGAGGAAGACGAAGACAGGCCGTACCCGTTCGCTCGCCTGCGTGGGCCGCGAGCTGGGCCTCTCCCCGTGTTGCTCAGCCCAGATCCAGCCAGCTCCAGTGCCAGATCCAGCCCGCGAACCTTTTTCTTAGGTTGTTTATTTATTTCCTTATAGATTTGTTTCTGTACCTTTAGTTTAAATCGTTTTAAAATAGTTTAAGTGCAAAGTTGACCAAACCAAAAATCACACAAGTAGCCTGATAAGTTTTGAGTCATTTCTAACTTACAGATCTGAAAAATATCAAATTGTGTGACCCTGGAAATTCCTGATTTGCCACTGGTCGAAATCACTCTTTTAGTCATAGACTGAGTTAGGATGATCAAAAATTTATGAACCCAATTGTTTTAGAAAGCTCTTCACATTACCTTTCAGTAGAAATTGGTCTCATGTGTTTTGGATGTTTAGAACAAAAGTTGCATGCATTTCTAGTTTAGGCCAGCAAGCACTTTGTGCATTTTTAATAAATTATGTAAATAACTTTTTGGATCAAACTCACTTGGAGTAGTTTCTAATAGCAACAGAGAACACAAACCCGAGTTTGCATGGTTGTTTGATTGACAGAACTCCCTAGGTGTAATATTTAGTAAAAATAATGTTTCTGCCTCTATTTGAAAGAAAGTAATTAAAATGGTCTTGTTATTAAAAATATGTTTTATTCTTGCAAATACTTGTTTTGGTACTATTGCTTGCTAGTTACTATGGTTAGCATGTTGGCATATGTTAGTACTGTTAGTGAGTGCTATGCTTGTTTAACTTGTTGTTAAATTAGTTTTGTGTGATTACATTTTTTTTAAATTGTTGGCTAAAATAAATCGTATAGAAAGTAAATAAATCCATATCTCAAGATCTAGGAATCCAAATAAATCAAACTCAAATGCTCTGGAAAGCTTATGAAATTATTTAACTCACTGAAGTGGTTTCATCTCATTTAGTTTAATATTAAAAATGTGTTATTTAAAATGCCACAGAAGGTTTAGATTCTAAACTTGTTTGTTTCTGATACTCAAATAGTCCAAATGATGCCAATCCAATTTTGTTAGCTTAGTACTGTGATAACTTAGCTCCCCTATTTTTGGTAGAATTAATTGACTATTATTATTTAATTGGCATTAGTTTGGTTATTAGAAAACCTTTCTGGACTAAAACAATTATAGAAAAATAATGGTTAATCCAAATGGGTTAGGACCAATTTTGTTAGGTCACATTTAGTCAAGGTTAGTTTCCCCTAAAAGGATTTAATTTTTGAATAACATTAACTCGCGTTGTAGCAAAAACTTGATTAAATAGTTTCTGTAATAAAACAATTGTGTAGGGAGTTTTATAACTCCAAATGAATCAAATCCAAGTGTGTTGTCTCCTACACTTCAGTAGCTTTCTGTAGAAGTTTAGTTTGTATTTTTGTGACCAACAGAACCCAGGTTACGCAATTAAACATGCACCACTAGATTCTGCCATATTTAAAACCTAATTAAATAATGGTCAATTCAATTAAATTGAAATCAAATTGTGTTGCTTTGTGTGTGCAGTAGCTATGTTTGATGCTTGAGAGTTGTTGTGATGCTTGATTGAGTAGTGTGGCGATTGTCAACTTGTTTGTTAGATAATAATCTTCCCTCATGATTGTTGCTTGTTAGTATTGCTTGATGTTGTTGTTGGAGTGTTCTACTGTATGTTGATTGTTCTTTCCTCTTTGCGACGCTAGATTTAAACGCTACCGGAGTAATCGTTGGAAAGGTTTTATGAGAGAAGAATCGAAGTTTATTTCTTTGATCAGTAAGGAGAAGTCCAGGGACATCATGCTGGAATCAGGCAAGCTACTTCACTGAGCTTGCATTTATATACATCTATTTTAATCTCAGGAGTTGTTCAAAAGTATCAATGATTTTGGAAAAACCCTTTTTACAAATACATGAAAACTATTTTGCCACCCTATGTAGAAGTATAGGGTAGTTATTTAAAACTATAGGTTGGGTAAAACAAAGTTTATTCAAAACTCCTTTGAAAATACTTGGCTGGAGATGAAATACCGGAAGGTCGGTATTGAAGTGAAGAAGTGAATGGGAATGTCTATGAAAAATGCACATTGTGTCCTTGTACTTACATCCCCAGCCGAAAAATCTGTGCGACCACATTTACCCACATATGGGAAAGGGCGTAGTCATATAATTTGCTCGTGTTAGTACTGGATGCCTCAACAACGAGGATGACCTCGTTCCATGAGGGGATGGTCTGAGGACCTGCCCCTGACCCGGGTCCTCTAAAGAGAAGAGGATTTGTAGGGCCATTAAAATTCGCCGGGCAGAACTACGAAGTCCTCACACTTAGTTTCTGAGGATTTAAGTGTCGATGGAACCGGTTTCGTAGCGGTAGGATCCTATACTAGCATGAGCAAAGGACAGGCTATGGCCGGGAACTCAACTTCGCATACCCCTGGTATGGCGGGACGTGGCTGACACGATGAGTGACCGGATGGGTGTGGGAAAAGCGTGCTACCTCTGCAGAGGGTAAAACTATTCGAATAGCCGAGTCCTCGGATATGGACAGTTGGGAAGAACTGCTAAGACCATGTGCAAGTTTTGGGCAAGTTTTGAAAGGTGTTTAAGTTTAAAATGAAATTGAAGGGGAGATGCTGTTACATACCTATACTAATGAGTTAGTATGAGGTTGTTGAAGTTAATTGGACCATAATGAGTTATGGTCGGGAAAAAGGAGGAGTTTTTGAGAAATAACTAAAATAATGATTTCTTAAAGGATAGTTATAAACTTCTTCTTACCTTTTTAAATAAATATATAGAGATGTTTTTCAATAAAGATATAAAGATGTTTTTCAATAATAAAAGTCTTTGAAATAAAAATAAAACTAAAATAGTGCATACTCAAGTTGGGGTAGTTTGCGAGTACAATCAAATGTACTCATATTGGTTTCGTCCCTGGCTATTGTCTTAGCCAGATTCTAGAGAAGAGCAGATTAAGGAAGACGGTTTCGATGACGTCAGTGCGAACTAGGGCGCTTCCCAGTCAGTTGCTGCCTGTAGGGTTCTGGCAAATGACTTGGGCTCCACGTTGTTTGGTGATTTCCGCTGCAAGCACCTGATGAAGCTGATCACTTCCATCAAGTAAGTAAATAAATTCGGTATGTATGGATGTTCTTTGGTTACCAAGTTTAATTGTGCTTCAGCGACGCACTGATCATGGGATCGCTGATATGTAGGCACAAGGGTATTTCGGACAGTTAGTCCGGGGTCCCCACAGACTTGGTATCAGAGCCATCCTGACTGTAACAGACCTTAGTTAGCATGGACGTTAGTTAGGAAAGCAAATATTTTGTTAAAAATATATTAATACCAACAATATATCTTTATCTAGGGAAGTCCAAAAATGACTTCCACTCTTCTCATCTTCTCAAATAATTTCTGAGTCTTATCCTTCTATTTTAAGAATTACCAAGGATTTCTATACTCCCTCTTACCCGTTCAGAATGCTTGACGCTGAACCCCAAGTGAGACCTAGTTAGCTAGCACCTGCCAGAAGAAGCCTCCATCTCGAGTAATCAACATTCAACATCAAGGGATCAATCTGCAAATATCAAGATCATCGATAACAACAAAGCAAGAGACCCCGAAGACCTCAGCTCAACGTCAACAATTCTACTCAAGTTGCAACCTCGACAATCTCAAGTATTCCAGCTAAAGCCTAAGGTGATAAAATGAAGACTTCATCAACCATGTAGACTTCATCAACCATGTATAACTTATGATAGGAGCTTTAGTTATATTACCCGACTACCACGAGTAGTAGGCGTCCATTGGTACTAAATGTACCTTGTGTGTTGTTTGTCTGTGAAGTTCCTTGCTTGTGTGTGCTCTGTTTGTGTGAGGTTTTTCATGTGTGTTTCACAAACACGCCTTGTCGGCAGCACAAAGTAATTTCAAAAATTTCTCCTTATTATAAAAACTCTTTTTGTCACCTAACCAAAAGAACCATTCTTGACCTCTTGTCCATAGCTGCACCTTGTTGCGGATATAAACCCGCCTAGGAAATCTTCTCAGGTATTTTTCCCTCTCATCTAAACCATCTCCCAAACAGAACTGACAGTTCCGCAAGATACAAAAGACCCCCGATCTTTAACCAAATAGCCTGAGATTTTTGTACCCTTTCGAAAGTCCGACTTAGAAAACCCTTCAGAAAATTTTGTCCTAGTAAAAGGAACAAGATATCGAATACTCTCTACTTCAACCCTGAGGCCCAAGACTCAACGACCTTCTGCAAGACGGATAGCGGCCTTCATACATCGTTTTGTACAACCACATCAAGCTATCAAGAAAGATGAAGATTCAAGACCCGACGTTAGATGACATTAGTCGTATCCCGTCGGACTAACAAAAGATTATGAAAACTAACATAACTAACCTAATTGATCTAATTTTAAATCTCTCATCTAACCAAGTTTTGCAAAGCTACTAACTGCTTTTTCTAGACAAAGGAAAGAGATGCCATAGGACGACTCAAAACTATTTGGTGGAAAGGAGAACTTTAGGAGGATATAAGAGTGTTGAACTCTAAGATTATTAGTTAAAAGGATCCCTTAAGAATCTAGTTGATGAGATCAAAACTTGTTGGATGATGTTGGTAATATCAAAAATTTGGGGTTTAGAATAGAAGTAAAAACTTGGAGTGGATCGATAAATTAATTGGATTTGGACAAATGATATATCTGATTTATGCTCTGGGGCTAACCAGTTGTGGTCCCCAACCATTGGTGATTATCTGGAGCTAGAAGATGTGACCCTTGATTTGAGGTTTAGAAATACAGGTGAAAGTTATTGGATTTTTAGGAAGCACTTGCTGATAAAATGATATTTGGATTGGTTAGAAGCAAGTAAATTAAGAAGAATACTCCTGTGTTGGAATGTTTAGGGTGATTCTTAGCGCAAGTGACCTTTGTAATAAATTCTTATAGAATTATAGGAAGTGGTCAAAGATGAGTTAGCAAATGAGCAGATCGTTGTATGCAAGAAATAATTGGTGGAGGATGAATGAATGTTTATCGGATTCTAGGAATCAATATGACTTGGTCTAGTAGCCAGGCATTCTAGGTGACAGTAGTTTTCAGAGCTTGTCACGCTCTGTTTGGATTGTTCTTAGAAAGATCATTTATCTTTGATTATGAGATCAAGGCCCAAAAGTGTTGAGATAACAATCTGAATTTGGTTAGAAAGTGGGTCAATTCTGGATGGTATGATCACATGATTGTTGGATGCTTCATTTAGCTTTGATGATATGGTCGTGGGAAAATGGCAACCTGAAGGAGTCAGATATTATGAGGTATGCCTATCTGGAGAGAAAAATCAATCAGGAAATAATTGGTGGAGCACTATGATTTTTGTGATAGAAGGCAATGGGAAGACTATGCCTAAAAAGATTTGATGGGTACCCGATAGATTGAACTATACCATGATAAAGAGTTTATGCCCAAGGAAGATGAGGGCAGATTAATAATTTTAGCCTGGGCAAGGACCATGTTTTAAATTAACTAGTTGATAGTAGTGGCCTTACCAGAGATTTTGGAATGGCATTTTGAAAAATCAAGAATTAGAGGCCTAGGTAAAGTTGGACGTTTAGGATCTTAGGTATAATAAGTTTGATGTTTAAGGTATGGCACCCAACTCCCTTGAAAACTAACATAAGCCCCTCAACCCCAAAGTTTTCCGGGAAAACCCTAACTATTCTGGTGCACTCTAACTTACATGTGAAGACACCTGCGAAGCTGTGTGAAGACTCAGAACCAAAGAAGCGATATACCAAACTATCATTGAGTATTTGGAAACTCTTATATCAGAATCTATTTTTCTTAACCTCTCTAGAAATAATGTGATATTCCACTGTTCGTGTTATATAAAAGTACTTTGGTAACAAGCCTCATGAACTTGTTAGCAATTCACTTTTGTATGCTCAAACAATTGAGTGTCATATACAAATAAACAGAACGTCAGATAATTCAGTACATCTCAGCCTCTGGAATATGAAAAGTAGTTTGATGACAAGACTAGCTACCTTGTTAACAAATTCTTCTTGTATGACTAAGGCAATTCGATGTCATAAAAGACACCCACATTCTTATACAACTACCCAATAGAAGGCCTCGCAACATCAAGTTGTTAAGATCTCACATGGCGACCTCACTAAAGGAGCATCGACTTCGGAAGTATATTCAGCCCAAAACCCGTGCCCTCGTACTCCCCTGTAACCCCGGGGCAAATCTCGGGACGAGATTTATTCTAAGGGGGGAAGGATTTGTAACATCCCAAATTTATAATAAGAATAAATAAGACCCAAAATTCAGAACCAACAAAAACTTTTTTGAATTATTTCACAAATGATTGTGTTTCCCTTATATTGTTCTGTTTGACCTTGTGTAACTTGATGTTTATGATTGTTTGGCTAGTAAATGTCAACCCAAGAAATCAACCTAAGTAAAAATATATTTAAAACTCTGGTGATCATGTTATGACAAGAATATATTCCATATATCTTTTCCATTCTTATGTTGGCCAAAAGTCTATTTCAATAATGATTTGGTTTTAGCAACAAATAAAATACCCTTTAAATTGAGACAGTAAAAGTATTTCCAAAATTACATGTTTATAAAATATGGAGAACTATCTGTGATCTCCTATCTATTCTTCAACCTTGACATTTTACAATTCCTATTTTTGTAACCTCCTATGTTTCAACTCCATTTTAAAAGGAATACTAGCGGGAAATATATTATCCCACATATTTCTCTTTATCAAACCTTCTTGAAAACTATTAAGTTATGAGTTGATATATCCCTTAAACAACATCTTGTCATAATTGAGTGTGACCATTTTTACAAAATAGTATTGTTAATTATGGAAAAGGTGGTGTGATTTATTCTTGTGGTTTGAATTGTGTGGTCTTGTTTGTGATGTGAATATTGTTGTGTTGTTGATATTGTTGTGCTGTTGCTATTGTTGTGCTATTGATATTATGTGTTGATTGCTTGTGAGGATAATTCCTCAGTGGTGTTAATACTAAAATTAGGACACACTTGGCAGCAAATTGGGGGTGTGACTTGAATAAAAACAAATCCTCTAAAATCATTCAAACCTAAGTTAAAGTCCTAAATTAATGGAAATGATCTTATTGAAATTCCCTCTCTATCTATTCCTCTATTCTATGAAAACAATTATATTTTCTTTATCAAAATTCTAGGAGTGAGATGAACTAATAATCATCCCCACTTCATATCACTCCCTCCTTAAGTAAACCTACTTTTCGATTTAAATCAAACCCCTCAAATCATTTATTAAAAAGGAAATGAAGGTCATGAATTAGAAATGGTCTTCATAAATAATTTCCCTCCCCAATTCTCTTTTTCCTCCAAACAAATGTTTTCTCTATGAAAATAAAACTTATTTGAAGTTATCTTATTTGTCAAAGAAGTTCCAAAAGTTCAAAACCATATTTTATCACATGCTTTAAAAATATTAAAGGAGTATCAAATACAAATTTCCAAAAATGATTTATTTAAACCCTATGAACAAATATTGCTCAAAACATTTTATTTTCAAAAACCAATTTTTGTGGAGCTTCTACATGTATATGGGAGGCTACATGAATTTTCTCAACTTTTTATAAAGTGTTTAAGTGCCCCAATTAAAATCCCTAAAACCTACTGGTTTCAAAAAGAAATAGAAGAAATAGAAGCAGGGACTTGTTTGTGATTGTAAAAAGTATTCCAGGGGGCGTTCTGTAAAATCTTCGTTGACCTCCTGTAGCTGACGGCGCCCGACGCTGCGCCGTGCTGCCGTGCTCGCTGCGTCGCCGTGCTCTCCTCGCCTCGCCTCTGCCTCACGCCTCGACCTGGAGGAGCTGAAGCCTCCACGCCACTCACCTCTGCTCTCCCTTGTCCCCCATCACCCCTGTTGCAGCGATGCGGCACGGCACGGGCGCCGTGTTGCTCACACCGTCGTCGCCGTGCTCTTCCCGCGCAATGTCGACACCGTCTGGACCCCGCTCCTCTCTGCCGCTCTGCGAGACGATAAGAAGCACCACGCCGCTCCTTTGCTCCTCTGCTCCCCCATTTGCCCCCTCTCGCTCGCTCTCTCTTTTTCTCTCCACGGACACGAACCAAGGCCGATTTGCCGTCGCGCATCGCCGGCCATAGAGAGCTCCCCATCCAAATCCCAGACCACCAGCAGCTTCGCCGTGCCCTACTCTCCCTCTCTGCGCGAGGAATCGCAGAGGGAAGCCCTGGATCGAGCAAGCCGTCTTCACCTTCTTCCTCTCCGGCCGCGGACATGCGAGCAAGCTCGCGAGTGCCACGAACCTCCATTCATCACCATTTTTGTGCCATTGAGCTCCCCTCATCGCGCTCTCTCTCACTGGCATCATCTTTTCGTTTAGGGACCGCCGGAGCCGCCGATGCCGTCGCCGCCGTGATCCCCTGCCGAGCTTCGTCCCTCTGTTCGTGTCGAGGAAGACGAAGACAGGCCGTACCCGTTCGCTCGCCTGCGTGGGCCGCGAGCTGGGCCTCTCCCCGTGTTGCTCAGCCCAGATCCAGCCAGCTCCAGTGCCAGATCCAGCCCGCGAACCTTTTTCTTAGGTTGTTTATTTATTTCCTTATAGATTTGTTTCTGTACCTTTAGTTTAAATCGTTTTAAAATAGTTTAAGTGCAAAGTTGACCAAACCAAAAATCACACAAGTAGCCTGATAAGTTTTGAGTCATTTCTAACTTACAGATCTGAAAAATATCAAATTGTGTGACCCTGGAAATTCCTGATTTGCCACTGGTCGAAATCACTCTTTTAGTCATAGACTGAGTTAGGATGATCAAAAATTTATGAACCCAATTGTTTTAGAAAGCTCTTCACATTACCTTTCAGTAGAAATTGGTCTCATGTGTTTTGGATGTTTAGAACAAAAGTTGCATGCATTTCTAGTTTAGGCCAGCAAGCACTTTGTGCATTTTTAATAAATTATGTAAATAACTTTTTGGATCAAACTCACTTGGAGTAGTTTCTAATAGCAACAGAGAACACAAACCCGAGTTTGCATGGTTGTTTGATTGACAGAACTCCCTAGGTGTAATATTTAGTAAAAATAATGTTTCTGCCTCTATTTGAAAGAAAGTAATTAAAATGGTCTTGTTATTAAAAATATGTTTTATTCTTGCAAATACTTGTTTTGGTACTATTGCTTGCTAGTTACTATGGTTAGCATGTTGGCATATGTTAGTACTGTTAGTGAGTGCTATGCTTGTTTAACTTGTTGTTAAATTAGTTTTGTGTGATTACATTTTTTTTAAATTGTTGGCTAAAATAAATCGTATAGAAAGTAAATAAATCCATATCTCAAGATCTAGGAATCCAAATAAATCAAACTCAAATGCTCTGGAAAGCTTATGAAATTATTTAACTCACTGAAGTGGTTTCATCTCATTTAGTTTAATATTAAAAATGTGTTATTTAAAATGCCACAGAAGGTTTAGATTCTAAACTTGTTTGTTTCTGATACTCAAATAGTCCAAATGATGCCAATCCAATTTTGTTAGCTTAGTACTGTGATAACTTAGCTCCCCTATTTTTGGTAGAATTAATTGACTATTATTATTTAATTGGCATTAGTTTGGTTATTAGAAAACCTTTCTGGACTAAAACAATTATAGAAAAATAATGGTTAATCCAAATGGGTTAGGACCAATTTTGTTAGGTCACATTTAGTCAAGGTTAGTTTCCCCTAAAAGGATTTAATTTTTGAATAACATTAACTCGCGTTGTAGCAAAAACTTGATTAAATAGTTTCTGTAATAAAACAATTGTGTAGGGAGTTTTATAACTCCAAATGAATCAAATCCAAGTGTGTTGTCTCCTACACTTCAGTAGCTTTCTGTAGAAGTTTAGTTTGTATTTTTGTGACCAACAGAACCCAGGTTACGCAATTAAACATGCACCACTAGATTCTGCCATATTTAAAACCTAATTAAATAATGGTCAATTCAATTAAATTGAAATCAAATTGTGTTGCTTTGTGTGTGCAGTAGCTATGTTTGATGCTTGAGAGTTGTTGTGATGCTTGATTGAGTAGTGTGGCGATTGTCAACTTGTTTGTTAGATAATAATCTTCCCTCATGATTGTTGCTTGTTAGTATTGCTTGATGTTGTTGTTGGAGTGTTCTACTGTATGTTGATTGTTCTTTCCTCTTTGCGACGCTAGATTTAAACGCTACCGGAGTAATCGTTGGAAAGGTTTTATGAGAGAAGAATCGAAGTTTATTTCTTTGATCAGTAAGGAGAAGTCCAGGGACATCATGCTGGAATCAGGCAAGCTACTTCACTGAGCTTGCATTTATATACATCTATTTTAATCTCAGGAGTTGTTCAAAAGTATCAATGATTTTGGAAAAACCCTTTTTACAAATACATGAAAACTATTTTGCCACCCTATGTAGAAGTATAGGGTAGTTATTTAAAACTATAGGTTGGGTAAAACAAAGTTTATTCAAAACTCCTTTGAAAATACTTGGCTGGAGATGAAATACCGGAAGGTCGGTATTGAAGTGAAGAAGTGAATGGGAATGTCTATGAAAAATGCACATTGTGTCCTTGTACTTACATCCCCAGCCAAAAATCTGTGCGACCACATTTACCCACATATGGGAAAGGGCGTAGTCATATAATTTGCTCGTGTTAGTACTGGATGCCTCAACAACGAGGATGACCTCGTTCCATGAGGGGATGGTCTGAGGACCTGCCCCTGACCCGGGTCCTCTAAAGAGAAGAGGATTTGTAGGGCCATTAAAATTCGCCGGGCAGAACTACGAAGTCCTCACACTTAGTTTCTGAGGATTTAAGTGTCGATGGAACCGGTTTCGTAGCGGTAGGATCCTATACTAGCATGAGCAAAGGACAGGCTATGGCCGGGAACTCAACTTCGCATACCCCTGGTATGGCGGGACGTGGCTGACACGATGAGTGACCGGATGGGTGTGGGAAAAGCGTGCTACCTCTGCAGAGGGTAAAACTATTCGAATAGCCGAGTCCTCGGATATGGACAGTTGGGAAGAACTGCTAAGACCATGTGCAAGTTTTGGGCAAGTTTTGAAAGGTGTTTAAGTTTAAAATGAAATTGAAGGGGAGATGCTGTTACATACCTATACTAATGAGTTAGTATGAGGTTGTTGAAGTTAATTGGACCATAATGAGTTATGGTCGGGAAAAAGGAGGAGTTTTTGAGAAATAACTAAAATAATGATTTCTTAAAGGATAGTTATAAACTTCTTCTTACCTTTTTAAATAAATATATAGAGATGTTTTTCAATAAAGATATAAAGATGTTTTTCAATAATAAAAGTCTTTGAAATAAAAATAAAACTAAAATAGTGCATACTCAAGTTGGGGTAGTTTGCGAGTACAATCAAATGTACTCATATTGGTTTCGTCCCTGGCTATTGTCTTAGCCAGATTCTAGAGAAGAGCAGATTAAGGAAGACGGTTTCGATGACGTCAGTGCGAACTAGGGCGCTTCCCAGTCAGTTGCTGCCTGTAGGGTTCTGGCAAATGACTTGGGCTCCACGTTGTTTGGTGATTTCCGCTGCAAGCACCTGATGAAGCTGATCACTTCCATCAAGTAAGTAAATAAATTCGGTATGTATGGATGTTCTTTGGTTACCAAGTTTAATTGTGCTTCAGCGACGCACTGATCATGGGATCGCTGATATGTAGGCACAAGGGTATTTCGGACAGTTAGTCCGGGGTCCCCACAGGTAGCAAAAGCGGGCGATTATTTGCTACACGGTAGCAAAAGCGGGGTTAATGGAGGTCGCGCGGGATCTGACGGCTCCGGTCGATACGATCGGACGGCTGACGACCCGGGGATCGGACGGAAAGATCCCCCGGGGGATGCCTAGTAGTTTCCGTGTTGTAATGTGGATTGTGGTTGAAAATAAGCATGTGCTATCTGTTCCAACCTACTGAACTTACAAATTGGTCCCTTGAAAAATATCACGGAAATTCAGTTTACATTGAGAAAACCACCAAGCTCATTCAACCACTATAAGAACTCTCATGAACAAGGGTGGTCCAGTCGATGTGAGGTGAAGGTATCTTTGCTACGATTTCAGCCATCTCAGCAACATGTTTGTGCTTTATGCGGTGACAAATGGACGGCCTAGATCCATCTAGTTCAGAAGCTGATGGATATTATTCTGTCTACCGAACCGGATGTTTCGCTTGAACCTTGTCTCACCCGGAAATTTCACATGAAACCCATGTATCCACATATGGTTAATAAAACTATTGCTTTTTGAAATATGATACATTTGGAAGCTTAAATTTCCGATTAAGATCAAGATTTTAGATTGGTACCGTTGCGGAGGAGTTGTTTAGTGAAGGATAATTTGACAAAGTGCAGTTGGAATGGCAATAGGAAGTGTGTCTTCTACAGTTGCGATGAAATTATCCATCATTTATTTTTATTGTGTCGTTTTACTATTATATTAAGGAAAACAGTGCTTGTTGCGTTTAATTTACCACTTACAGCTAGGCATTCGAAATATGTTCCGAAACTGGTTGAGATGAGTTATTAAGCCGGTTTTGCACATATCCATGTGGAAGTTAGTACCTTATGTTGGGAAGCGGAGGTTTGGCTCTCGGGCACTAGTGCACTCGAAATCATGTGCGTCCTCTAGGTAGTTGAGATCTGTGCCGAATTTATATTTGTGTGCAAGAAAAGAGATATACTTGCAATACGGGATGACACTGTGCCGTATACGGGGCAGGTGGTGTGGTCATTTACTCATTCTAGTTGGTTGGTGTGCCAGTAAGTTCGACGATAATGTCAAATCCTGTCAGCGTGAATAGTCATTGCATCCTATGCACACACGTTTCAGTACCTCCTGTCAAAAAGATTCCATAAATTAATTTTTATTCACTTTTCAATTACAAATATTATTTCAGAATTTTTAAATAAATATAAGGTGACCAAATCTAATAAAAATTGATCAAAATTTTAAACATGTGCTAAAAGGGTCTTAGAATGTTCAGATCAATTAGTGTACATTATTTCAAATAATGGAATATTTTTTAACTTTTTTAAAGTTTGAAAATTTATCAAATTTTGGCCGAGCTAACAACATTTGATCAAACTTTTAAATAGAAAGCAAAAAGTGTCAAAAAAATCCTATGCTTTTATTATTTACATTTTATTTTAGTTTGAACTGACCAAATTTGGTCGATTGGAATGAAATAAGACAAACCAAATTAAGCGACTAGTAAAATTGTCTCCAAATTTCCCAATTTGGTTCCTATTACAAGAAAATCAGTTTTTTCATAAGTTCAAAATTGGAACAAACTTATAAACGGGTCATATTTTTCCTAAACATTTCAAATAACGGAATATTTTGTTAATGTTTTGTAAAGTTTCGAAATTCTACCCAAAAAATTCCTAATTTAACAACACATGGCAAAAATTTCCGAATTATATCGTGTCCATTATTTACATTATTTTATTTTCTAACAAGATTGAGTTGACCAAATTTTGGTCAAATCGATCAAAATTAGGACCGAACTCTTAAGCAATTAGTAAGTTATGTAAAAAGTTTCGAATTAATTTGTTTCTGAGATATTGAAATTTTGAGAAGTTAAAATTTTGACCAAACTTTTAACGGGTCATAAAATCTGTCTAAAAATGAAAATGACGTAAACAAAATTGTCTAAAAATTTCCATACTGTTTTTAGCGTAAAACAATAACGGTGTTTGGAATGAAGCTAGTCATCATAAACAGATCTCCTGATCGCAGCAGCTTAGTCATGAACTAACAACAGGTCTCCATAAGTTCTATCTCCGGAAGCTAGCTCATGGTCCACAAAATTGATCTCTCTTCTGATCTTTTTAACGTTGCAGATGGAAAAATCTTCATAATGTTCTTTGCTTCAGCATAAACAACAAACCATCTGAATCTATTTTGCTTTGTTGTGTTTAAAGCTGAGAAGACCGCGAGCTGTTCATCTCTAAGATCAGGTGTTCCTGGAAGAGTTGATGCAAAAAATTCAGTCTCAGAAAGACAGTAGTGTCTTCAGCGTCGAGGCAGTTATCAAAACTTCAGCCAGCAGCGAGAACAGAGCCATCGCTGAGCTCCAGCACATCCAGTTTTCCGTTTCCTTGGTGAAGGATCCGTCACAGTTGAGTCGGAAAATTATAAGCTTCGAGAAGCACGCCGGAGGACTGAGCGAAGAGGTGAACTGCGGGAGTTGACGGGTGGTGACAGAGAACCGAGACACAGCAGGTTCCACCGTGCCTTAGCGAGAAGTTGGGCCAAGGAACGAGTGCATCGGAGAAGCGTAGGTGTGACGGGGGACCAGGCGAGCTCGGCGGCGGATTTCGGAATAGGCGAGCACTGGCCAAGGCAGCTTTTCTCCCTATCCCATGGAGCTCTCTCGTAGGTATCGCCCACATCTGGCTCAGCCGCTGCTGCTGCTGCCCACCTTCGTCTCAGGCGCTGGTCCTGCTTCCATGACCCGGCAGCGGAAGGCTCACAATATGAGCTGGCTCAAAATATGGTATGTTGATGCGTCCTCCCCAAGGCCGGTTACGCCAGGCCTTCGCCGCTCTGCGTCTGGCCGTCTTCCCCGCCGCCGCCCTCCGCGCCGTCTGCCAGCTCTCCGCGCTCCGACGCTAAGGCAGCTCACCTGAAGCTATCAAGAATGGTATCCAGGGAGGCCATGGAGGTGGCCGTGCGGTGGTGTTGGGTGCAAGATGGTGGGCGGCGGCAGCAATGGGACGCTGGACGTGTGCGCCCGCGTGCACGGGCTGGACCACGAAGCAAGCTAGCCAATGCCGTCTAGTCGCACTGTGTTTGCCGTGCTTAGCAATGAACCTCTGACGTCCGTGCAGTGTCTCTGGCACATCAATAAATGAGGATACTGTTAGCTTACACTGTTACAAACTCGAGATACGGTTGATAGCAATAAAAATACGCGTACACGTACAGCTGAACGGATGGCCTGATCGACAGAACGAAGGCACACGATTTCGAGTTCACTGGTGCTCGAGTGCCAAAGCGCATTTCCGCTTATGTTGGTCTATTTGGAATTACGTAAGAGCATCTCCACTCGCGGCGCCCAAACGGTCGCCCAAACGCGTTTGGGGCGTGCCGAACACAAAATCGCCCCCACTCGCGGCGCCCAAA
The DNA here is from genome assembly GCA_947311845.1 of Poa pratensis. NCBI lineage: Eukaryota > Viridiplantae > Streptophyta > Magnoliopsida > Poales > Poaceae > Poa > Poa pratensis. The sequence continues at coordinate 11,301,284 of CAMZMU010000051.1, forward strand.
CGCGAATTGGGTCCGGCGCGGCCCAGTTTTGTGTCCGGCACGCCCAGCCCACGCCCTCAACTTGGGGAGGCTTGGGGCGGCCCCGGACGGAAGGAAACGCGACGCCACGTCGGCTCCCGACGCGCGGGCCACGCCTGGCAGTGAGACACGGACTATGTCTCGTCGTTTTCTCGCCTGATTTTATCCCCGTCTTTCATCGTCGCACCAGTCGCCCCACTTTGCTCGTCGCCCCAGTCGCCCCCGCCGTCCCCCGCCCGCCGGCTCCACCCAAACCTGGACGCCGGCGCCGCTGCTTGCTTCCTCTCCTCGACGGCCTTCGGTTCCGGGCACCGGCGATCTCCCTGCCGCTGTATTCGATACAGCCGTCCCCGGCGGTCTCTCCGCAACCCGCCTTGCCTGCAAGGTGTTCGGCGGAAGGTTCGTCTGGAATGGCAGGATCACACAACGACATCAATGTGTTGCAGCGCTCTCCTGTGTTCGTGAAGCTAGTTGAAGGCCATGCCCCACCTGTCAACTATGTGGTCAATGACCACGAGTACAACAAAGGGTACTACCTAGCCGATGGCATCTATCCAAAGTGGGCAACATTTGTGAAGAGCGTCCCAACCCCCACGGGAACAAATCTTGTCATTTTGCCGCTGAACAAGAGAGCGCCAAGAAGGATGTCGAGCGGGCATTTGGAGTGCTGCAGCAAAGGTTTGCCATCGTTCGGTATCCTGTTCTGACATGGTCGAATGAGCAAATGTGGGAAGTGATGAATTGTTGTGTCATCCTGCACAACATGATCATCGAGAGTGAGCGCTATAATCCAGTGCATGATCATATGCCATATGACTTTGAGGTCCTCATGCACAGGTTGATCACAACGTGCCGGCTGATTTCGCTGATTATATCTCAATGCATTTGAAAATTCGTGATGAAATACTTATAATGCACTCCAAGCTGATCTAGCGGAGCATTTGTGGGCACGCCGGGGCATGGCAGCGGCAGAGGAGGAAGAAGAAGACGTTTGAACTTTATTTTATATATTTGAACTATTAAATATTGTATTTGAACTATTACATATTTATGTATGTTTGATTTTTTCCTTTCACAAAATATTGAAATTCATGTAAAAAAACCTTTTGGGGCGCCTCTTTAGACGCCGCGAGTGGGGAACGCGGGCGCCCAAATGGCGCACCTTGTCCGGACAGCGTCCAAATGGCACGCCCGGACGGCCTTTGGACGCCCATTTGGGCGCCGCGACTGGAGATGCTCTAATGATATTGTCTTTAACAAAGACAAAATCTTTTACCTTTCTTTTAAAGATAACCAAATATTTATCTATGAGGTCAAGGGCGGTGCTATCACTGGGCCAATGACGGTCAAGGCCCGCGCGCCCAACTTTACAGCAATTTATATGGAGTTTGTATGCATTCTTATTAGCCTATAAATGACTAATGATGCGTACTGTAATTAAGTTCAAGCTCCGCTAGTGATTGATGTTATTTACAAATCTTTGTGTTGGATCCGTGTACTTGGTCCTTACTTCAGTTCTAGAGAAGATTTAGCACTCTGGCTCAAATATACCCGAGATGGTCGTACGAGTATTATTTAGACGGGGCGGTTTAGAAGTAGGATTAGTAATGCATAAGTGCATTTTGTATTGTTTTCATGTGTGATGGAGCATATGCGCGTCAGTGATGTTTTCTTTTGTACTATGGACTTTCGATAAGTTGGCAAAAGCGGACGTGTACAGAATGATGTTTGCCTTTTCGTGAGATAAATTATGGGTTTGCTTTGGTCCATTAATTCTAGGAAGATTTGAGACGAGTTTCGTGCTTAGTAGGTGTTCCGTGATAATTTATTATTTGGAAAAGTTGCGTTCCCTAATAAGATAAACTTATAAAAGTGAAATAATAAAATGTACTTCCCGGATCTAAAATAAGTGTCACGGTTGTGACACTTACGTTATGGATCGGAGGTAGAAGAAGTGAAGCGTGAAAGAGGAGAGAGCCACCTGACTGAACTATCTTGCCACTAAAGGGCGTAGCAACATTTGAAGAAAAAATAGCATTGTTGGAGAATAAGAGAGTACTAATACAGGGTCAGAGACAGTCAGACTCAAGACGAAACAGGTGAGGCCACCCAGAGAGCACAGGCTAAAAGCAAGTTACACTACGACTCCCCCGACGTGAGAATGAAAAGATCGGAAGGACTATCAGAGAGAGATAAAGCAAGGTGAGCTATCCTGTGAAGGACGATGCCATGTAGCAGGAGTAAAGGGCAGCAGCGCGGGCAGTACGTGGAGGTGGTGGGGGTTAAATTCTCCCCGGATGCCGACAAGCGCCACCCAGCTCGCACTCCCCTCACCGCACGCGAGTACCACGTACAACGTCGTCCTCTCTTGCTTTTCATTCATTCAACCTTTGCGGTAATAAGAGCATCTCTATCAGCACCCTTCAAAAATGTGTTCAGCACCCTCAATTGGGACTCAATAGGAGAGTGTCGGACATAAGTCCGCCCTAGCGAAGGGTGCAGCCCCAAAGTAACACCCCAAATTTTGTTAACCAAATTTAATTTTTTTTTACAACAATTCCAGCGAAGTTAAACGAAATTTAATAAACTTAATTTGAAATCCAAACGAAATTTAACAAACTGAACTTAAACTACGCCGAGAGAAGGTGGTCTATCTCGACGACGGCGAGACTCTCCAGCTTCTCGCCAACCACTACACGCGCCGACGTCGAGGAAGATGCCAATCCCAACGCCAGATCATCAAGAAAGTTGCATGCCCCAAGGATCTGGCGCCAGAAGTTTCATCTTCCATTGTCGTCGGCTACGGCCATTAAAAACATAGCCTCGATAGAGACTTCTGGTTTCGCGGCCGGCGCGTGGTGAGATTTGATCTACCCTCGATGCATGCCGCGGCCGGCGCGTGAGGCTTCATCCTCCGCCCCCTTACACGGTGACAATGAGGCTGCTGGGGAGGGGTCATGTGCCGACGTCTTCCCGATCCACCTCGCCGTCGGAGCGAACACACTCGTCATCTGAAGGGAACCACTCTGGTGGTGGCTCCCGCATGCCTCTTACTCCGCGTCCAACACGGCGTCCCAGTACGGCGCCGAGATGGAGTACTTGGGATCAAGCCGCTCCTCCATACACATCTCCCTTTCACACCCGCCTGATATAGTCGAACCGGCCTATCCGCTCAGCCGCGGCGCCACATGCACGTTGACGACGTTCGTCACCCACCCCTCCGGTAGGCTGACGCCGTGCGCCCGCAGGATGTTGTGGCGACTAGACAGCCACACGTTCTCCACTGACAACACGTGTGGTGGGGCGTTGGCTGCCTCATCGCGCCACATCTTGCGGCGCCACGTCCTGTCCATATGTTGCTCCTCGTTGCTCCCCGTGGCGCTAGTTGCGGCGACGCGCACGTTCCGATGAGAGAAAGTCACAGGCGAAGCTCACGCTCCTCCGGCGTCTCGCGGCTGCCCCCCGTGCATGGCGGCAGATCTACTGGTGGTGAGATGGACTTGGGGAGGTAGAAGAACTGATGAGGCTGTGTGGAAGAGGAGAGGCGCACCGTGCCGCGTTTTAAAGACTATTGGAGAGGAGCAGGGTTGGGTGGCGCGCATTAACGGCGAGCACCGATTCGCATGATGCGGATTGACGCGGACGACGCGTGTGCAGGGCGCCGCCGGGGGGAGGTGGTGCGACGTGAACATGTGGAAGGCGATGCTCGACGCGTTGCTTCGTTCTGCACCCGTCAGGGAACGGGTGCGGCGTTATTGCGACGCATGCTGGTAGTTGTGCCGCCGTCTCCCTCGCCATTAATCAGGCCGAACTTCGTCCTGTATAGCCTAATTAACACGGCCGCTCGGCGCTGTGTGTATGACGGGTGGGGGCGCCTATCGGAGGGCACGTACGGCTCGTGTCCGGCACCCCTGAGAGGGCCTCCAAACTTGGGGGCCCTTTCGGGGGGTGCCGAACAGAAAATGGCACGGCTCAGACCATTGGGGGGGTGCCGTTGTGGCTGTTTTTTGGTCAGAACCCCCAATGAGCCTTTGGGGTCATTTGCAGGGCGCCGTGGAGATGCTCTAAGAGCATCTCTATCAGCACCCTTAGAAGTTTGTCAGATACCTCCTAAATTGTGTCCGCTTTAGGGTGTTGGATGCTTGTTCAGCCAATTCTCGAGTGCTGCCCACATCGACACCCCTCCAAACATGATGGACAAGTGCTGGATTATATGATTTTCTATGAATTTTATTTTTTAACCAATGTGGTAGTCGTTGGAAAATAAAGCGTATGGCCAAAGGGGAGAATATCAAGTGATTCCAACACTTTCCATGCTCCCATGCTCACAATTTGAAACATTCAATTTTAGTTGTTTCAATTTTTTTAGAAAAAACTGTTAATGTTCACACGGAATGTGTCCACGACTTCAAAAATTTCAGATCCAAATTTAAAAGGCACATTTATAAGCAAAAGATACAAATGCATATGTGAAAGTCACGTTTGCTTGTTTGTCTTTTTGACACTATTCATACTACATTTGTCTATTTTGTTTATCCATGTGCTTTTCGAATTTGGATATATGTTTTCGGAGGTGGTAGACATATTCCATGTGAACATTCAAACTTTTTTCTAGAATTTTTTGAAACAACCAAAATTAAATTTTCTATAATGGGAGCATGGGAGCATGTAAGGGGTTGGGATTACTAGATATTCTCCCATGGACAAAGTTATGGCCACTCCTAACCAGAAAAAATCTTCTGAGTGGATCCACTCAGGAATCTTCTATGCCCATATAGCACTAAGGCAAGACGTGTACCCGCGTGTGTCGAGCCACAGAGGATCCGATGAGTGATCGCTTGAGGATGACATGCCACATTTCACTCACCGTATTTCTTTTGGCCAAATAAATAAATAAAGCATAACACACAGGTGTCCGTAGCCACATAAAATCATCAATAAAATTCTCCCACTTGATCGATTGTCCGCCTCACCACGCATAAGTGGATGACATGTGGGTCAGCCTGACCTACGAACGTGGCCGGACATTGTCCGACATCCCGAGAGAGTTTCCAAACTTGGTTGCCTGCATACCGGATAGAAATTGGACCCGACCCAAAACTTGGTGGTGCCAGAGTGGGCGTTTTTTATGTCCGGTCCCTCAATATGGTTTTGGAATGCTTTGTGGTACCGGTGGAGATGCTTTAAGTAATCACACTCACATACTCTCAATCGTACTTTGTTACGAAGTGTTCTACTACCGTATTTTTGAACTAAGCACGTCTAAAATTGAGACATTTATGCTACATCTATGGGAAACTTTTCGTCCGATGTGGAAGAAATAAATTAGACCCACGATATGTTAAACGAAAGCAGAGAGGATAACGGCGGCCTTCTTGTATCGCCGGTAAGTTTCCGCACCGATGCTGGGAGGAAGACTCGCCGCACTAGACGACACCACTCCAAAGATCATGCGTTGGCGCCTTGAAAACATGCCTGGCCATCACAAGGGATCTCGCTGCTCACGTCACCTCGCAGGACCCCGCTGCCCACCCCGCCGATTCATGCACGAGATGGAGTGCCACATGCTTGTCTTCACCAGCGCCCAACGGCTCCTCCAGCCACTCACTAGTAGAAAAAGGGCCTCTAGTACCGGTTGGGAACGGGATCTAGTCCCGGTTAACCAACCGGAACTACGAAATCGGGACTAAAGGCCCCGTCCTTTAGTCCCGGTTGACACAAACCAGGACTAAAGGTCCTCCACGTGGCTGCGGTCGAGCGCTGGGCTCGCTGGGGCTGGAGGACCTTTAGTCCCGGTTAGTGTTACCAACCGGGACTAAAGGACTCCACGTGGCTCTGGTCGCGCGCGGGTGCCGGAGAACCTTTTTTTTTTGGTAGTCCCGGTTGGTCTAAGGTCAAGACTCCACGTGGCTCCACAAACCGGGAGTTTTTAATTCCATTTTTAATTCTATTCCGAAATTTTCCACTTAGCCACACACTTAATCTATAATTATACACTTAATCTCAGGTCAAAGTACTTACCCTGATCAAACTTCCCATTCAGTCACTGATACGTCCATTTTGCATCACTATTTTATATCATAATTTACTGCTATTCATTGATATATTTCACATTTGATGATATACTTATGTTATTTTATCTTGTTTTGCATGTTTGATGATTATTGGAGAATTAACTGCCGGAGTCAGGATTCAGCTGGAAAAAGCATCGTCAAGACACCCTATTTCTGAAGATCAACAATTCACGGAAAATATACAGATGTTCCTATTTTGTCAGATGCCGGAGCCAGCCAAAAGGGGAGGCTGAGATGGGCCACGAGGGGCCCACACCACCCCACGGCGCGGGCCCCCCTTCTGCCGCGCCGGGGCATGGTGTGGCCACCCTGGCCCACCTCTGGCGCTCCCCCTTCGCGTACTTCATCCCCCAGAAACCCTAAGACGGGGAGTCATCGAGGAAATATTCCGCCGCCTCCACGAGGCGGAAACCACAGAGAGAGAAAAAGCTCTCCGGCAGGCAGAAATCTGCCGGGGAAATTCCTTCCCGGAGGGGGGAAATCATCGCCATCGTCATCGTCATCACGCCGGACTTCATCGGGATCATCATCATCTCATCTCCACGCTGTCACCATCATCTCCACCGCTCCACTTCGTTCGCTGTAACATCTAGGGTTATACTTTGTGTAGTTCATAGGGGAAACTTTCCCGGTGTTGATTACTACTTGTGGTTGATGCTATTAAGTTTTATCGGTGAATTGAAGTATATGTCCAGATTGTTATTCATCATTATATCACCTCTGATCATGATCCATATGATGTCTTGTGAGTAGTTCGTTCAGTTCTTGAGGACATGGGAGAAGTCATGCTGTTAGTAGTGGAACTATGTTGAGTAATATTTAATGGTTTGATATTTAAGTTGTGGTGTTATTCTTCTAGTGGTGTCGTGTGAACGTCGACTACATGACACTTCACCTTTATGGGCCTAGAGGAATGCATTGTGTATTCGGCTACTAATTGTGGGGTTGCCGGAGTGACAGAAACCTAAACCCCCGTTAGTAAACCGGTGCATGAGGGAGTGTAGGATCTCAGAGTTTAAGGCTGTGGTTAGATTTATCTTAATTACTTCCTTGTAACGCGGATGCTTGCAAGGGGTTTAATCACAAGTATGTATTAGTCCAAGTTAGGGCAGTGCATTAGCATAGGTTCACCCACACAACACTTATCAAAACAATAAAGATTAATCAGCTGTAGGAAGCGAAAGCACTTGACGAAATTCCCGTGTGTCCTCAAGAACATTTTGCCATCATAAGTAAACCAACCGGCTTATCCTTTGCTCTAAAAAGGATTGGGCCACTTGCTGCAATTATTATTACTGTCTTTTATTTACACGCATTTTATTTATCTGCAATATCAAAAACCCCTAAAAACTTGTCTGCTAGTATTTACAGTGATTCCTTGATCAAAACTACTTGTCAACACCTTCTGCTCCTCGTTGGGTTCGACACTCTTATTTATCGAAAGTACTACGATACACCCCCTATACTTGTGGGTCATCAAGACTATTTTCTGGCGCCGTTGCCGGGGAGTGAAGTGCTATTGGTAAGTGGAATTGGTAAGGGAAACCTTTACTGTAAGTGCTGTTTTTATTTCTGCTTGTTGCTTTATTTTATTATGGAGAGATCTCCATTCGAATCCCTATTTGGGAATACTACTGCCACTGCTAAGGTAGTAGATGAACCGCCGCCTGCTGAATTAGATCCATTTAAAATACCTATGAAAATTGTTGAACGTGTTATGGATAACCGCTATGTTGGAGATGGAACCATCCATCCTGGTGATCATTTACTATTTATACATGAATTATGCGAGTTGTTCAAGTGTGCAGGTATTTCAATGGAAAAAGTCAAGAGGAAGTTATTCTCTATATCATTGAAGGGCCGAGCTGCGGAATGGTATAAGATGCTGAAGAATGGCCGATCTATTGGCTGGGAGGAAATTGTACCTCTCTTTTATTCTAAATTCTATCCTCCTAGTGAGATTCATCAAGATCGAAATCGCATATATAATTTTTGGCCTCATGATGGAGAGAGTATTGCCCAAGCGTGGGGGAGATTGAAGTCACTAATGCTCAAATGTCCCATTCATGAGCTCCCAAGTAATATTGTTATCAATAATTTTTATGCAAGGCTTTCTCTTCATGATAAGGATTTATTGGATGCCTCTTGTTCTGGATCATTTACACGTACTGAAGAAGAAGTTAAATGGGACCTTCTTGACCGTATTCAGGAAAATACTGAAGGATGGGAGAACGACAAAGGTAGAAAGTCAGGTATAAATTATGATTATGAATGCATTAAATCTTTTATGGAGACTGATGATTTCCGTAATGTTAGTGCTGTTTACTGTCTTGATTCTCAAGTTGTTGCAAATTATTACAAAGCTTTTGCCTCTTATCTTGATGTGCCTAAGAAGGATTTGAATAAATATCATGAACCTTATAAAGATAAAACCAATTCGGCCATTGGCAAAGTATTGAAGTTCATACTGTTGATCACATTTTGCCAGAACCTTATATTGAAAAAATACCTTTTCCTGTTAAAGTCAAGCAACATTCTCTGATAGCTAGTGTGGTTAATAAAAGTGCCAAGAAACCTTTAGAGCCTGATGAACAAATAACTGTTGAACCTGAAGTAGCAATTATAAAGGATTTGGTAACTGAAAATGTAGATGGAGAACATATTATCTTTTGTGAAGATGCTTCTAATATTGTTTCGCATCCTGGTAAATTAGGAAAACAAGTGTTCCTGTGCTTTCAGTGAAGATAGGAGAACATTGCTATTATGGTTTATGTGATATTGGTGCAAGTTCTAGTGCTATTCCTTTTGAACTTTATAAAGAAATTATGCATGAAATTAGTCCCTGTGAACTTGAGGATATTGATGTGGTTATTCAACTTGCCAATAGGGAAACTATCTCTCCATTGGTATTGTGAGAGATGTTGAGGTTTTATGCGGTAAAACTAAATATCCTACTGATTTTCTAGTACTTGGTTCTAAAGCTAGTAAAACTTGTCCTATTATTTTCGGTAGACCTTTCTTGAATACATGTGGTGCTATTATAGATTGTAAGAAAGAGAAAATTTACACTAAATTTAATGGAGAATCTTATGAGTTTAATTTCTCTAAGTTTGGTAAGAAACTTTATGAAACTGATTTGCCTAATGAGGACCGAAAATTGAACAACTTGCTGCTATTGCTATTGCTCCTAACAATGCCTTGCAGCAATTTATGGAGGAACACGAAAGTGAGGTCTTTATGGAGGAAAGGAATGAAATTGACAATATCTTTCTTCATCAACCACCATTACTTAAGCATAATTTGCCGGTGGAAGATTTGGGTACCCCTGCACCTCCTAAAGAAGATCCTGTTTTTGATTTAAAACCTTTGCCTGATAACCTTAAATATGCTCACATTGATGATAAGAAAACATATCCTGTTATTATTAGTTCTAAACTTTCAGGTACTGAAGAGGCAAGGTTATTGGAAGTGTTGAGGAAACACCGAGGGGCTATCGGATATACTTTGGATGATTTAAAAGGGATTTCTCCTGCTATATGTCAACACGCCATCAACATGGAAGATGATGCAAAACCTGTTGTGGAGCACCAGCGTCGTCTAATCCCTAAAATGAAGGAAGTGGTAAGAAATGAGGTATTAAAACTCCTCGATGCTGGTATAATTTATCCTATTGCTGATAGTAAATGGGTAAGTCCTGTGCATTGTGTTCCTAAGAAAGGAGGAGTTACTGTTGTGCCAAATGAAAATGATGAACTTATTCCTCAAAGAGTAGTTGTTGGATATAGGATGTGCATTGATTTTCGAAAGGTTAATAAAGTTACTAAGAAAGATCACTATCCTTTACCTTTTATTGATCAAATGTTAGAAAGGTTGTCTAAGAAAACTCATTTTTGCTTTCTTGATGGTTATTCTGGATTTTCACAAATTGCTGTTAGAGCGAAGATCAAGAGAAAACTACTTTTACTTGTCCTTATGGAACTTATGCTTATAGGCGTATGCCTTTTGGTTTGTGTAATGCTCCTGCTACATTTCAAAGATGCATGTCTGCTATTTTTCATGGTTTTTGTGAAAAAATTGTGGAAGTATTCATGGACGATTTTTCCGTCTATGGAACTTCTTTTGATAACTGCTTGCAAAACCTTGATAAAGTTTTGCAGAGATGTGAGGAAACTAATCTTGTTCTTAATTGGGAGAAATGTCACTTTATGGTTAATGAAGGGATTGTTCTTGGACATAAAATTTCTGAAAGAGGTATTGAAGTGGACAGAGCTAAAGTTGAAGCAATTGAGAAAATGCCCTGTCCAGGGATGTTAAAGGTATTCGTAGTATTCTCGGTCATGCCGGTTTCTATAGAAGGTTTATTAAAGATTTCTCTAAAATTTCAAAACCTCTTACTAATCTTCTCCAAAAAGATGTACCTTTTTTTTTGATGATGATTGTAAAGAAGCTTTTGAGTCTCTAAAAAAGGCTTTAACCACTGCTCCTGTTGTTCAACCTCCTGATTGGACTTTACCTTTCGAAATTATGTGTGATGCTAGTGATTTTGCTGTAGGTGCTGTTCTTGGACAGCGAGTAGATAAGAAGTTGAATGTTATTCATTATGCTAGTAAGACTCTTGATGCTGCTCAAAAGAATTATGCCACTACTGAAAAAGAGTTTTTAGCAGTAGTTTTTGCTTGTGATAAGTTTAGACCCTATATTGTTGATTCGAAAGTTATTATCCATACCGATCATGCTGCTATTAGATACCTTATGGAAAAGAAAGATGCTAAGCCTAGACTTATAAGATGGGTGCTTTTATTACAAGAGTTTGATTTGCATATTGTAGATAGGAAAGGTGCTGAAAATCCTGTCGCTGATAATTTGTCTAGATTGGAAAACATTTCTTATGATCCTGTTCCTGTTAACGATAGTTTTCCAAATGAACAATTGGCTGTGATAAAGGTAAGCTCGCGAGAAAGTCCTTGGTATGCTGACTATGCTAACTTTATTGTTGCCAAGTATTTGCCTCCAACCTTTACAGCTCAGCAAAGAAGGAAATTCTTTTATGACTTGAGGCATTATTTTTGGGATGACCCACACTTATATAAAGAAGGAGTGGATGGTATAATGCGAAGATGTGTTCCAGAATTTGAGCAAAAAGAAATATTGAGAAATGCCATGGAAGTGCTTATGGAGGACATCATGCTGGAGATAGAACTGCACAAAAGGTTTTACAATCAGGTTTTTATTGGCCTACTCTTTTTAAAGATGCAAGAAAATTTATTTTATCATGCGATGAATGTCAAAGAGTTGGTAATATAACTAGACGCAATGAAATGCCTATGAATTATTCTCTTGTTATTGAACCTTTTGACTGTTGGGGATTTGACTTTATGGGTCCTTTTCCTCCTTCTGATGGTTATACTCATATACTTGTTGCTGTTGATTATGTTACTAAATGGGTAGAAGCTATACCAACATCTAGTGCTGATGGTGAGACATCATTAAAAATGATTAAAGATATTATTTTTCCAAGGTTTAGTGTGATGAGGACATGGCTGCTATGGATACGTACGCGCGACATAATTCTGTGTTAAGTATCAAAGCAATAGAAGAAGCAACTTCAAGCGTATCTGATTACATTGACAATGCTGGTGCATGCCCTTCCGTCAAGTCCATGCAAAGATCCAGCTGGTGGGCCCCTGCACATGCGGTGCATGCAACTAATACGTCAAAGCCCAAGGAAGGAATTGGCCCGGCTTCACGTGAAGACTTGGACCGATCGATGCATGCATCGTGACCGTCGAGCGCAATGCTGCCGCCACCGCACCGCCTCCGTTCTAAATAAATAGCTAGCTTATCGGGTTTTGTTTAGAAAAGTTTAGCTCCTGCTACTTTTATTTGTCTACTCTCGTAGCGGCTAGTGCGACCGTCCAGACAATCTTTCGGAACCCCAACTTTTGTGTCTGAGAATATTATTCATCCAGCATATCCGCAATTTCAGATTGCTTACGCTATTGTTTTCTTGCTTGTTCTTCGATTTGCACGCAGGAAATGTCCTTCGTGGAGTGGACAGGTTGATCGTGTCGTTGGCTCGGTCGATAACATCGTGGAGTTGGTTCAGCGATTGCCGTGGATATCAGTCGTGTACGGTTCTCCCTGTACGGTTGGTAGCCGAATCGTGAGAGTCAAATCCTCTCCAAATCGTAGTTATACTCTCTCATCGAAAGATCGGGAACCCTAGAACACATCAAGTGGTATCAGAGCTACAGTTGATCGGTGAGAGATTTACAGTTTTTGATAGATTAGATTTGTTTTCATTACCTACAGTCCACCAAAAAGCCAAAAAAAAAAAAGTAGATTAGTTCATCCTTTTACCTATTTTTTTTAGCCGCAGCAATTTTTGCATCTAGTATTTGCATCGTTGAATTTTTGGTTGCATTCATCCTAGATCTAGTGCTGGTTTAGATTAGTTTGGGCTAGAATCTTCTACTAGATCACATCATTTTTTCCCCCGCCGAAGCATCACTCGATCTATCTCGTATCATCCATACTCTTAATCTCCGCTGCTATCCATCTGTTAATCTGAAAAGTTAAAAAAAAATCGATCTGTGTTGCATGCAGTTGTTCGCTTCGAGGCGAGATAGGTACGCGCGGTAATCCAGAAAATATCATCCGACCCGCTGTCTGTCCGTCCGCGTCGCTGGCTGCTTTTCCGTTGATCTGGAGTTCTATAGCATCACAAAGTTCTCACGAAAGAGCCGGCATCACGACAGCCATATAGCTAGCTCTAGTAGCATACGATCCCGCAGCAGACTCCGTTGCTTGTGTACTCTTCTGCTAGTAACCGGAAAAGAAAAGAAAAAAAAGCGAGAAAAAAAAAGAAGAATTGGAAAAAAAAAAGAATTGAGAAAATCTGAGACCGGCTAGCTCTTTTGTTTTGGCAATTACTATCGCTGTTGGGGACGTCTTGCTTTTGCTGTCACAAAGGGAACGCTGTTTCTGTATTCTTTTTCCCGGACAGCTACATCCTCGCTCACGTAATATCCTGCTTTTGAGCGTATATAAATATCCGTGCTTCACTTATATCTAGCTGAATAGAGCTATTCTTTTTCCGCTTTCCGACTCACTTGTTTCAGTATCTGGACCAGATTGTTTTATCTCTTACTAGTCGACTGCCAGCACTAGTTAGGAGTTTGAACAATTTTTCAACTTTGCATTGCTTTTGCTAAATTGTGCCACTAAATTGTGAGTTGAGGAAACCATACCCAAGATACACTTTTCTACCAATCAGTTTACAGGGTTCGACATTACTGATTCCTGGTTATCGCTCCATCCAATCTCTATTGATAGTTTGAAGCCAACACCAGTGTGTCGATTGCCTCCTGTATCATTGGTAAGAACGAGTAAGAATTTGATACTAAGCCTGATTTTGTGAGTTTTTTTTTCCCCACCACGTCCTACTAGTTGATAGGGATTATACTCCTGTGGTATTTCTCTCTTTTGTGCTAACCATGTCAGGAAATGAACTTACACTTGAGGGCCTCACCGAGGACGTGAAGGTCACTAGCGAGCGTCTTGCTCAGCTTGAAAATGCCCAGATTGTTGTTGAAGGGAGACTCAAGGCCATCGAGGATGCACAAGATGTTTCCAATACACACCTACAAGATATCTTGGCCCGTCTTGACGAGTTGCGAGCTGCACCTCCCGTCGACAACACTGCTGCTACTCGGCATTCCACCGGCGGCCCAACTGCTTCACGAGCTCGACGTGTGGCCTTCGGTGACCCACAACACCCTGCGAGTGCCACCGATACCGGCAACCACGATGAACAAGGAGACAACTATGAGGAGTATGCCGGTGACACCGAGGCTGACCATCGAGTTAACCATAACAACACCCGTGATCATCGACAATTGCGCTTCAACCGTCAAGGTATGGGAAGAGATCCACACCGACATGAGGTTCGAGGCATTGACCACTCTACTGCTAAAATTAAATTAACAATCCCTGCTTTTAATGGTAAATATAATCCTGATGATTACCTTGATTGGGAACTTTCAGTTGAACAAAAATTTGCATGTCATGATATTCCTGAAAATCAACGAGTTAAAGCTGCTACTAGTGAATTTACAAACTTTGCTTCTATTTGGTGGAGTGAGTATTGTCGTACTAATGAGAATAACATACCTACTACTTGGGATACTTTAAAACGGGCTATGCGACAACGTTTTGTTCCTTCATATTATGCTCGTGATAAACTAAATGAATTGACACGTTTAAAACAAGGCAATAAAACTGTTGAAGATTATTATCAAGAACTACAAACTGGTCTATTGCGTTATGGATTAGTTGAAAATGAAGATGCTATGATGGCTAGATTTTTAGGTGGTTTGAATCGTGAAATCCAGGATATATTGGACTATAAAGATTACAATTCTATCACTCGTTTGTTCCATTTTGCTTGTAAAGCTGAAAGGGAAGTGCAGGGACGACAGAACAAGGGACGAGGAAATTTTTCGGCAGGTCGTAGCACATCATGGACACATACTCCTGTTGTCCCGTCCGCTCGTGAGTCTACGCCGGTTGTATCCAACAACGGTACAAGTTCAGCAACTAAATCAGCCACTCCAGAACCCACGAAGAGCTCTTATTCGACCGCCTCTACGGGACGCACAAGGGACATCGAATGCCATGGCTGCAAAGGACGCGGTCACATGAAGAGGGATTGCCCAAATAAGCGAGTACTAATTGTGCGGGAAAATGGTGAGTACTCTTCCGCTAGTGATTTGGATGAAGAGACATATGGTATGCTTTCCACTAATCATGCAGGTGACCATCATGATTCCGAGCCGGAGGACGTATGCGATGCTTCTATGGCGGATAAATACCCAAGTCTTGTCACCATGCGAGTACTTAGTGCACAGGAGGGGCATACTGAATTGCATCAACGTCATAATCTTTTTCAAACAAAATTTGTTGTCAAAGAAAATTCAGTTCGTGTTATCGTTGATGGTGGAAGCTGCAATAATTTGGCAAGTATCGATATGGTGGAGAAGCTTTGCCTTACCACTACAAGACATCCCCGTCCATATTACATCCAATGGCTCAACGAGTGTGGTAAGCTGAAGGTAACACGTCGTGTGAGAGTGCATTTTACACTTGGTTCTTATCATGATTATGTCGATTGCGACGTCGTACCTATGCAAGCATGTTCTTTATTGTTGGGTAGACCTTGGCAATATGATAATAGTGTTATTCATCATGGTAGATCGAGTTCATATACTCTCATGTTTGAAGGGAAAACAATTAACTTATTGCCTATGACTCCTGATCAAATATTAAATGATGAAAAAATAATGGGGCAAGTTCAGGGGAAGGGGCGTAAGGCTAAAACTGAGCAAGATACTCCTACAAATCACTTAGACACCATGCATAGTATGGTTGCTATCAGTTCTGAATTAAATACACCGAGTATTTTACCTTGTGATTTGGACATGGCTTATTATGAAACTATGTGGTGGCGTACAAATCTTTTGTCTAACCCTCATGAGCTAATACCTTTCAAAGGAAATATCTATTTTGCACCTGTTTTTGTTTTGCTCTATGTTGGGTTTCAGGTAAATCGAAGCCGAGGACGGCTTTGTTTTCAAGGAAGGGAGCATGATGAGGACATGGCTGCTATGGATACGTACGCGCGACATAATTCTGTGTTAAGTATCAAAGCAATAGAAGAAGCAACTTCAAGCGTATCTGATTACATTGACAATGCTGGTGCATGCCCTTCCGTCAAGTCCATGCAAAGATCCAGCTGGTGGGCCCCTGCACATGCGGTGCATGCAACTAATACGTCAAAGCCCAAGGAAGGAATTGGCCCGGCTTCACGTGAAGACTTGGACCGATCGATGCATGCATCGTGACCGTCGAGCGCAATGCTGCCGCCACCGCACCGCCTCCGTTCTAAATAAATAGCTAGCTTCGGATTAGGTTTAGATCGGGTTTTGTTTAGAGAAGTTTAGCTCCTGCTACTTTTATTTGTCTACGCTCGTAGCGGCTAGTGCGACCGTCCAGACAATCTTTCGGAACCCCAACTTTGTGTCTGAGAATATTATTCATCCAGCATATCCGCAATTTCAGATTGCTTACGCTATTGTTTTCTTGCTTGTTCTTCGATTTGCACGCAGGAAACGTCCTTCGTGGACAGGTTGATCGTGTCGTTGGCTCGGTCGATAACATCGTGGAGTTGGTTCAGCGATTGCCGTGGATATCAGTCGTGTACGGTTCTCCCTGTACGGTTGGTAGCCGAATCGTGAGAGTCAAATCCTCTCCAAATCGTAGTTATCCTCTCTCATCGAAAGATCGGGAACCCTAGAACACATCATGGTGTGCCTAGATATCTCATGACTGATGGTGGTTCTCATTTTATCCATGGTGCTTTTAGAAAAACCCTTGCTAAATATGATGTTAATCATAGAATTTCTTCACCTTATCATCCTCAAACAAGTGGTCAAGTAGAATTATCAAATAGAGAGATTAAATCTATTTTGCAGAAGACTGTTAATAAATCTAGAAAGAATTGGGCTAGGAAGCTTAATGATGCTTTGTGGGTTTTTAGAACTGCTTATAAAAATCCTATGGGTATGTCTCCTTATAAGATGGTTTACGGAAAAGCTTGTCATTTACCTCTAGAATTGGGCCGTAAAAGAACTTAATAGAGATTTTAAACTTGCCGGTAAAAAGAGGTTACTTGATTTGAGTTCCTTAGATGAATGGAGAAGTGAAGCTTATGAAAATGCTAGACTTTTTAAAGAGAAAGTGAAACAATGGCATGATAGGAGAATCCTAAAGAGAGAGTTTAATGTTGGTGAGAAAGTTCTATTGTATAGGTCCCGTCTCAGATTTTTTCAGGTAAATTAGTTTCGAAATGGGAAGGACCTTATGTTATTTCAGAGGTTTACCGTTCCGGTGCAATCAAAATTACTTCGCTTGATGGTGACAGATCTCTAGTGGTTAATGGTCAAAGACTCAAGCATTATATTTCTGGGGATTCTTATAACGAAGACGTTGATATTATTCAAGTAGTGACTTCGGAAGATTTTATTAAAAGTCAAATTCAGAAAACTGCAGAGTCTATTTTCGAATAGGTAACAGTTTTGGTAAGCAAAAGTTCGCGTTTAACTTCCCAACTTATATTTTTGTTGTTTTTATTAAATATGGAAAATTACAAGCCGAAAACGGGGAAGAAACGGTGCCCGAGGGCACCACACCACCCCACGGCGCGGGCCCACCCTTGGCCGCGCCGTGGCATGGTGTGGGTGCCTCGGAGCCCCTCTCCAGCCCGGTTTCGACCTGGACTTTCCTTTTGTTGTGAAACTTTTCGCTATATAATCCCCCGGATCCCCCGAGTTCCGTATATCGTTTTCTCGTCGTGTTTTGTTTCGGGTTCTTTCTGTTCAGATGTCGTCCCAGGGTTCATCCTCAGAGAAGTACGTGCTGCAACGTCGACGTGAGCTCCTCCGTGATCTCGATCAGGGAACTTTCGTAGGATGGTCAGAAGAAGCAAGGACCACAGCTAGGCGCAAGGATATGGATCAGAGCGTCAAGGAGGAAGTAAAGGAGATGTCGTCAAACAAAGAGGGACAGATTGTTGCAAGATCAAGGACAAGCAAACCTACTTTTGTGGGATCAATTAATACTCAACGTGCCTTTTCTCATAATATGCAGGGAGCGACGCCGCCTGCTCCAGATTTTAGCTCTTTTCCTGCAGTAACTGAGGCTCTTCGAGTCACTGATGAGTTTTGTGATCAATATCGAGTTCTGAGGATGGAGGTGGAGATACTCCAAGAGGAGAACGATAGGCTTCGCCGCATGGTAGAGCAGTTCCTGTCCCCAATCAAGATCGTCCCACCATCACCACCGAAGGAGTAATTCATCATTGGTATTGGCATCCCCTCAGCTTGTTCCAAGCTTGGGGGGAGTGCCGCGGTATCATCACCATTATCTTTTACCTTTTACTTTTCAGTTGAGTCATATCATGAGTAGAGAAGTTATCATGTAGGATGGTTTGCAGTGTGGAAGTATCTCTCCTTAGTTGGTTATCTATGTATCCCTTGGTGTGAGTTGCCGTTATTGGAATATTAATGAGAAGTTTTATCATTTACTTTCTGGACACTTTATTTTACATTGCAAATTTCTGTCATATGAATGATCTTGTTGTTAGTGTTGGCATCACTTTTGGAGCATCAAGTAAATCTATTTGGTTTTGGCAAACTTAGCATTGGTCAGTAGCAACAATACTTTGAGGCTTAAGTAGAAAAGAGGGGATTGCATGTAGATACATTATCTCAGTATCTTTCTTTCTTGTTGGCTTATGAGCTCAGTATTCTCAAGTTAAAATTATTTGTGTTTACAAGGAAGATTGCATGATTGCTTCTATTACATTTATATTTGTTTGTATCCCTCCACTCTTATGCTTGCTACCTAGCCTTGCTAGCCAAACATCTGTACTGAGAGGGAATGCTTCTCGTGCATCCAAACCTTGAGCCAAAACCCATGCCATTTGTGTCCACCATAACTACCTATATGTGGTATTTCCTTGCCACTCAAAATAAATACTTCATGTGCTATGTTTAAACTATTCAAAAATTACTACTCCTTATTTGTGTCACTGTTTACTAGCTCATGAGGACGGGGTGGATGTCTTTATGTCAACTGTCAAACAGACTTTACCACCGGACTAGCGGCATATACATCCGCTTATCCATTAATTTTGCAAAAAGAGCTGGCAAATGGGGTGCCCAGTCCCAATTAATTACAAATTTATTACAAATTTAACCGCTTAATTCTCTTCACATTTTTGCCCTGATTTATCAGTTAAGCAATGACAAACAGTGAAATATCTGCATGTGTAAACAAAAGAGAAGAGGGATGATCTGCCTTGCTGGTAGAAATAACGTCCTTCATGGGAGCCGCTCTTAAAAGTCTGGTTGGCAGGGGTCATATTGTACTTTCCATTTTCTGATTCGTTGACAATTCTCATACACCACTCAAAACTTATATTTTTATTCTCTATATGATTTCAAAAACTTAAAAAGCTCTAGCACATGATTTAATCCCTGCTTCCCTCTGTGAAGGGCCTTTCTTTTACTTTTATGTTGAGTCAGTAAACCTATTCCTTTCTTTCTTAAGCAAGCATTTGAGTTGTTGTGATTCAACCATCTATATATTAATATTATCAATCATGTTTGTTATCCTTCCTTGTTTTGCACAAGTCTTTTATCTGAAGGAATATAACTTTGAAAGTTATCAATGACTGTAAAGAAATTGTGATAATTGAGCATGTAAGTTCTGCAATATAGCTCCGATATAAGGACTCTACTCGAAAGATAAGTACAATCTGTCAATTGTTCTCTGACCAAGAACGAAGTTTTCCTTCACCAAACCATGATTTTCTTTATGCACCTTTATTGTGATTTCCATTACTCGTTTCAAGATAAGTTATATGAGGGGAAGTTGCTGTCTAAAATGATTCGTGTGTGTCGTGTCTCGATGCACGGACACCGGGAGTATAGGATACCCCCTTTTAGGTTCAGCACGGGGCGCGAAGGAGGCTGAGAATCGTCTTCTCGGGCGGAGCCTAGATCAAGCTCTCCTCTCCACGATCAAAGCATGCAACCAAAGGGACACAAGGAGCTACCCAGGTTCAGGCCGTCCGGAGGCAAAAAGCCCTACTCCTGCATGTCTGGATTGATGGGTTCTTCATAGTGTAGCTTACAATGCAGCCTCCCGGATGGGGTACCCGGAAGGGTTTTGGGTGGAGGTAGAAGAAGGACAGATCCTGACCCGGAGGAGATCACCTTCCCCTCTACCCTCGCAGCCCTAGTCTAGTCTTGCTCTGGTTGAACTAGTGCCTTGGTTCTACCTTGTGTTCGTCTTCCTTTCCTCCTCTCTCCTCCGTGCCTTGGTCCTCCTTTTATAGGCTAAGGGGTTGCCACAGGGTCACGTGAGGGGCGCGAGGGACCTTCGGGGTGAAGGACCCTCCTCATCTAGTTTAGGAGGAGACGTGGCCTCTCCTCAGCCTAGCGTCTCCTTTGGGTTAGGTGGGAGCGTCCGCCTTGGGGTGGACAGGAGCTGACACCACCACGGGACGTGCTTCCCGCCCGCGCTGCCTTTGCCTTGCTTCCCAAGTCTTCCACGGTGAGGTGGAGAGCTTATCCACAGGGACGTGGGGAAGTACCCGAGAGGGAGCCTGGCCTCCTGCCGGGAACTCGGGCTCTCGGGTCCTTCCTGGCCTTCTTGCTTGGTTCGGGGACCCGGCAGGCCCCCAGGACCGGAGCCCTTTATCGACGTAGGCCTTGCGTGTCCCGACGGTGAACCCGCCAGCTTGACTTGAGTCTTGGTCTTGTCCATCTTCATCTTGGGCCCACATGGGGTGGACCCACTTTGGCAGTACTAGGGGAACCTCATGTTCCACTGCTGCGACAGTAGCCCCCGGGCATGGTCCCGGCGGCTCTTGCTCCAGCTGCCGGGGCCATGGCCTAAAGATAGGTCAAAGTGGGTCCCCGGGCACCTGGTCTTCCTTGCTCTGCTTCGTTGGGGACCCGCCGAGGCGAGGTAGAGACGAGCCCCCGGGTCCTGTTGACTGAATCGCGGCGAACGTTGCGATTCATACGGACCCCGTGCTTATCTTGGAATCCAACGGGCAAAACGCACAGAAATTGGCACGCCCCCTCGATCCCCACGTCCGTCGGAGTAATGAGGCCGCGACGCGACGTGTGGGATGCCTTATAAGCCACGACTGGCTTCCACTGTAGCCGTTACCTCTCCAGATTCGCCGAAATCCCCAAATCGCCGCGCAGGAGACTCCTTCTCCCTGACTTTGCCAATCGCCGCCCCCCGCCTTGGCCGCCGCCGTTCCTTGTTCTTGCCCCCAACCCATGCCGCCTAAGCGAGATAGGACGGGAGTGAGGAAGATGTCACAATCTGCAGGCGCCGCCTTCAAAGAGGGTGACTCAGGCCCTC
This sequence comes from Poa pratensis, assembly GCA_947311845.1. Classification (NCBI taxonomy): domain Eukaryota; kingdom Viridiplantae; phylum Streptophyta; class Magnoliopsida; order Poales; family Poaceae; genus Poa; species Poa pratensis. The sequence continues at coordinate 11,322,379 of CAMZMU010000051.1, forward strand.
TTTTCTCCCAGCGAGTATGCGTCAGAGGAAGCCATTCAACGCGTCCGCCAATCCCTGGCCGCGAGCTTCCGCGGTACTGAGGGAGTGGTGGTGCGCCCTGGGAGCGGTCCCCAACGAGAAGGAGAGGTGATTACTTTCCACGATTTCTCCGTCGTCGGCCTTCTTCCTCCGTTCTCCGAGTTCTTCGCGGCAATCTTGGAGGCTTATGGATTGCACATGCTGCACTTGCACCCCAATGCCGTGATGATGCTTGCTACCTTTGCCTATGCCTGCGAGGCATTCGCGGGCGTCATGCCCTCGGTGGCCTTATTCCGCCACTTCTTCGTTCCACGCCTGGGGAAGTCCAAGTGGATCGCTGGCGGTGTCTCTTTCTGCCTCCGGAGTGATGCGGCGCACCAGTACCCGGAAACATTCACCAAGGCCTCGGTTGGAGAATGGAGGCACAACTGGTACTTTGTCGAAGCTGACGGGACCAATCCCCATCTGATGACTCCATATTATCCAGCGGAGCGATTGGCACACTCCAAGGAAAGAAGCTCTCAAGGGGAAGCCCTGGTTCCGGTCATCAACAGGCTGGCTGCGCTCCGTGCAAGGGGAGTGACGGGCGCCATGATCCTGGCAGACTTTCTTCGCAGAGGGATTGCCCCTTTGCAGTTCCGGAGCCGCCCGCTCTGGGAACTTGCTCAGGTGGGTGGCAGCCTTCCACAGTCCAGGTTCCACTTGACAGAGACCACCTGGGCTCTGACCATGGGCTACGTATTGCCATGGGTACCCTTCGAGTTCCAGGATGAGATCTTGCCGCTGTTCGAGGATCCAGCCGCCGACGGCATCCGATCTTCGATGCCAGAGTGCAATGAGTACGGGGTGGCGGGTACTACCAAGATTGAGCCCCCGCCGGCACCCAAAGCACGCAGCCTTCAAGGAGATAGGCCAAGGGGGCAAAGCCTTGCCCGCGGGGACGTTTCCCCTGAAGAACCTGGGTCTTCGGATGACGAAAGCGACGAAGCGACTCCTCCGGGAGTACCTTGCGGGCGCGGAGGCCCCGGTGCTCCTTCCGGGGCGGCGACAAACCCGCCGGGTGACGAACTTCCGGAGCAGCCAGTGCCGCCGAGCTCGCCGTCGATGCAGGAGTCTGACCAGGCGTCGGAGGCTATCCCTCCTCCCCTTGCAGACGTGGAGGTTGGGGAAGAGAGCCTGTCCTTGCCTGACCTCTTTGGCGACTTGGTGAGAAGAGATGGAGCTTCTCCGGATCGAAGAGAGCCCGCCGGTAAGCTTCGCTGGCAACTGGCCTTGAATGTGGAGTTGCTTCCCTTTTGCCGTCCTGACTTCTTGTTCTGGTTCTTGCACAGGAGCCCGACACCGGAGTGGCCAAGCAAACGACCCCGGGAGGCGAAGATGCGAAGCGTCGAGCTCCACCGACACCTCCGATGGAGGCAACTCCGAGCCCCCGAGCCCCCGGTCCGCCCCAAGGACCAGGGAGGTGGCTCCAGTCGTCGTAGAGAGGCGGAAGCTGTTGGCGCGGAAGGCCCTGGGGAGAGGCGCGACGTGGATCCCCAGGCGACCTCTGGACCGCGCAGACTTGAAGCAGGCGGGTTCATCCCCAGGGGCTCGGCCCTCGGGAACGCTGACCCCTGCCATGAACCCGGGAGAGTTGAGGAAGGCCCCGGGTTCTCCAAGACATTCTCCAATGTCTCGGAGTTCTTGTCCTCTGCCCGCGCCGAACTGCGCGGCTGGTGCCCCCGACCTCCGGGGCGGGGAGCACTCGCAGGCTCGCGAGCTGCGGCTTCCCTCGGGGAGGAGGCTCTTGGCGCCCGGAACTGAAGCTGGCGGCGGACGAAGAGCTGCTCTACGCTTGGGAACAGAGAGTGGCCAGCCGCGAGAAGGAGCTGGAGCGACGAAGGCCGAGCTGGAAGACGAAGAGCGCCACTACCTTGGCACCATTGAGGAGCTCCAGATCAGAATGGAGCGGGACGAGGACCGCTTTGAGCAGGGCCTGGAGAACGTGGCTAGCTGGGCTCGCAGCGAGGTCGAAAATGACCTTCGAGCCAAAAGCAGAGCCGCTCGTCACTAGGCAAGCAGGTCTCCAAACTCCAGAGCGAGCTCAAGAGCGAGAGGGAGAGGCGAGAACAGGCCTTCTCGGATTTCCAGAGAGCTAGGGGCGAAAGAGAAGCTTGTCCGCCCGGGTCGAGACGATGACGGCCACGATCGAGGCGCAGAAGCAGGCCCTCAAAGCAGCTGAGAAGTTCAAGCAAGAGGCCACGGCTGGCCGCGTCGCCATGGAAAGGAGATCCGGGAACTGGGCGATGCGAATGATTTCTGGAAGGACAAAGATGCGCGCATGACCGTCCTTCGCAAGAAAGAAGCAAAGGAGCTGGCTGACGGGCGAGCGGCGATGGAAGCGTCCAAATCTCAAGCTCAGATTGCGTGGCATCAACACGAGCAGGTGTCCAACCAGCTGAAGGGAGTGCAGGTCGAGCTGGCGGAAGCAAAAGGTGCACTTGAGAAAGAACAGCGACGATTCGCACACCACCGCCGCGATGATCACAACATCTTGCTCCAGATGAACCACGGGTCCTTGGATATCGTGAGGAGTTCACGAACTTGGGAGTGCCTTCTCCGCCTGTTCTCATGGCCGACCATTCCACTTCCTTCGTCCGCTATCCCGGGTTCTTGAAGTACGTGGCCTCGCTCATCAAGGGTATCAAGGAGCAGGCTAGCAGAGCCACTCGCCTTGCTGGGGAACAGGCAGTGAGGCAGGTGACGACCCGGTTTGTCACAGCGCTTCGCCAACGGCATCCGCAGCTTTCCTTGCTGTCCGAGCTGGAGGCGCCTGAACCCGAGACGCCGCTTCCTCCAGACGTAACCCGCCAGGTGGAGGAATCTTGAGCGCCTTTCCCGAGAAGACGACCCGTGAACCTGTGAAGTCCTGAAAAGGACAATACCAAGGGCCGTGAACCATGCTTTTGTACTGATATTGCCAACTGGCTTATGAACTCATGCTTTTGAATGTAAATAACTTCTTCCCAAAGTATATAAGTTTTATCGTACTCGTGGGGGCTTTACGCTCTCGGGAAGGATCCAAAGGTGTGAGCGCTAACCAGCCGTGGGCACTCAGACTGATCCGAAATGCTGACACAGGGCGCAACCCCCCAAAGGACCCACCGTTTCCTGACCGCACGGACCTCAGCCCACGACTCCACTGCCCGAGGGAAACTGACAGTGTCATCGCGAAGGCGCTGCCCCAGGAGAACGCCCGCTTTCGCCTTAGCCAAAGCACATAAAACAGATGTACCCGGGAACAAGCCCGTGCAAGCACGTTTATACTTAGCTCGCGTTTTGACTCCTTCTGGCTACCTCGGTAATCGTTCTGTCGCGCTGCCGCCAAGGCGGGTCTTCTATGCCGTGTTTCAGACATAATTCTGCCTTGCCCAGCAATTCTTGGCGGGGACAAGGTTTCCAACCGAGATAGCCTCCAATGCCGACTAAGGGCATGACTGGCTGGCTTGCGCCGGTCCGGAGACCATTGTGTTACTTGCTCGAGTTACCCGGAGACCACCCAACTGGTGATCCGGCGACTTGCTGGCGTATCAGAGACGCCGGTCCGGAGACCCCACGGTTGTCTTAGCTTTCTGGACCCGGATGTTCCTTGTTTGGTGACCCGTCAATCTTGCTGGCTCGTGCCGGTCCGGAGACCCTGAAGCTGCTTTACTCGCGGGATCCTGATGCCAGCCACTTAGCAATCCGGTACTTCTGAGGGGGTCCACTTGGTCCTGGCTGTATTGTGACGATGTGACCCGGGAGATCCCATTCTCCCTGGGCCAAATCTCCGCAGATGAAGGTTTGATCCCAGCTAGCTGCAGCTTGCCCTTGACTGCTTTGTGTCTGTGGGGGCGCCGGTAGTGAGCAAGGTTCCGGGGGCTCTTCAGTCTGAGTGGATGCATTGGCGAAAGTCCGGAAAGATCTTCCCTTTTGAGGAACCCCAGCTGTGGCTCCCCTTGGCTTTCTTGGGCTTCTTGTTGAGAGGGCAATCTCGGCTGATATGTCCTGGTTCTCCGCATGAATAGCAATCACCGTTCTTCTGGCGTATCTGGATGTCGTTGAACTGTCGGCAATCTTCCAGACTGTGCCGGTCAGATCTGTGGTACATGCACCACACTCCAGGCTGGCCATCTTTGCGCAGAGGAATCTTGAGCTCTTGGGGCACGTAGATGAGAGGATCTTCTTGCCGAGGCTCGCCTTTTGTGTCTTGGTCGAGGTTTTCCTCCTCCGGAAGCGGCACTGTGGTTGGCGCGTCGGAACAGAGTTCCTCCTTCGCTCCATGCGTCCATGGGGAAAGAGGGACATCAATGTTCGTGGCACCTTCCTCAGGTCTTCCCTTGCTGACCAGAGAGCTGACATAAGCGGCTGGAGGACGAAATGGACTCCAAAGGCGCGATCTTTAGCGGCAGGTGATGGCGAGGACTCGTCAAGAACGAAGCCGAGGCCAGGGTACCGCAGGAACTCAAGGCTGCCTTTCCCTTTCTCTTCTTTGTCATCTTGGATCGGATTCGGCACCTCTCTCGTGAGAGCCGAAACTAACGCTGCTCCGAAGGCGCTGGGGGTCTTGGAGCAGATCTTGTCACGGACTAAAGCTCGACGCAGAACTTGACGATGAACTTGACGATGAACTTGAGGTCGATGAAGAAGAAGACGAATCCAGCGCTTGCGCCCCCTACCTGGCGCGCCAGATGTCGTGTCTCGATGCACGGACACCGGGAGTATAGGATACCCCCTTTTAGGTTCGGCACGGGGCGCGAAGGAGGCTGAGAATCGTCTTCTGGGCGGAGTCTAGATCAAGCTCTCCTCTCCACGATCAAAGCATGCAACCAAAGGGACACAAGGAGCTACCCAGGTTCAGGCCGCCCGGAGGCTAAAAGCCCTACTCCTGCATGTCTGGATTGATGGGTTCTTCATAGTGTAGCTTACAATGGAACCTCCCGGATGGGGTACCCGGAAGGGTTTTGGCTGGAGGTAGAAGAAGGACAGATCCTGACCCGGAGGAGATCACCTTCCCTCTACCTTCGCAGCCCTAGTCTAGTCTTGCTCTGGTTGAACTAGTGCCTTGGTTCTACCTTGTGTTCGTCTTCCTTTCCTCCTCTCTCCTCCGTGCCTTGGTCCTCCTTTTATAGGCTAAGGGGTTGCCACAGGGTCACGTGAGGGGCAAGGGACCTTCGGGGTGAAGGACCCTCCTCATCTAGTTTAGGAGGAGACGTGGCCTCTCCTCAGCCTAGCGTCTCCTTTGGGTTAGGTGGGAGCGTCCGCCTTGGGGTGGACAGGAGCTGACACCACCACGGGACGTGCTTCCCGCCCGCGCTGCCTTCGCCTTGCTTCCCAAGTCTTCCGCGGTGAGGTGGAGAGCTTATCCACAGGGACGTGGGGAAGTACCCGAGAGGGAGCCTGGCCTCCTGCCGGAACTCGGGCTCTCGGGTCCTTCCTGGCCTTCTTGCTTGGTTCGGAGACCCGACAGGCCCCCAGGACCGGAGTCCTTTGTCGACGTAGGCCTTGCGTGTCCGACGGTGAACCCGCCAGCTTGACTTGAGTCTTGGTCTTGTCCATCTTCATCTTGGGCCCACATGGGGTGGACCCACTTTGGCAGTACTAGGGGAACCCCATGTTCCACTGCTGCGACAGTGTGTTAGTACATGTTGATACTTCTTGTCCGTATTCTTTATTATCGACGCTTCACTCGATAAACCTGTGGTCTTGTTTACTGAGTTGATACGTCCATTTTTCATCACTATTTTATATCATAATTTACTGCTATTCATTGATATATTTCACATTTAGATGATATACTTATGTTATTTTATCTCGTTTTGCATGTTTGATGATTATTGGAGAATTAACTGCCGGAGTCAGGATTCTGCTGGAAAAAACATCGTCAAGACACCCTATTTCTGAAGATCAACAATTCACGGAAAATACACATATGTTCCTATTTTGTCAGATGCCGGATCCAGCCAAAAGGGGAGGCTGAGATGGGCCACGAGGGGCCCACACAACCCCACGGCGCGGGCCCCCCTTCTGCCGCGCCGGGGCATGGTGTGGCCACCCTGGCCCACCTCTGCTGCTCCCCTTCGCGTACTTCATCCCCCAGAAACCCTAAGACGTGGGGAGTCACCGAGGAAATATTCCGCCGCCTCCACGAGGCGAAAACCACGGAGAGAGAAAAAGCTCTCCGGCAGGCAGAAATCTGCCGGGGAAATTCCTTCCCGGAGGGGGGAAATCATCGCCATCGTCATCGTCATCACGCCGGACTTCATCAGGATCATCATCATCATCATCATCATCATCATCATCTCCATCGCTGTCACCATCATCTCCACCGCTCCACTTCGTTTCGCTGCAACATCTAGGGTTATACTTTGTGTAGTTCATAGGGGAAACTTTCCTGGTGTTGATTACTACTTGTGGTTGATGCTATTAAGTTTTATCGGTGAATTGAAGTATATGTCCAGATTGTTATTCATCATTATATCACCTCTGATCATGATCCATATGATGTCTTGTGAGTAGTTCGTTCAGTTCTTGAGGACATGGGAGAAGTCATGCTGTTAGTAGTGGAACTATGTTGAGTAATATTTAATGGTTTGATATTTAAATTGTGGTGTTATTCTTCTAGTGGTGTCGTGTGAACGTCGACTACATGACACTTCACCTTTATGGGCCTAGAAGAATGCATTGTGTATTTGGCTACTAATTGTGGGGTTGCCGGAGTGACAGAAACCTAAACCCCCGTTAGTAAACCGGTGCATGAGGGAGTGTAGGATCTCAGAGTTTAAGGCTGTGGTTAGATTTATCTTAATTACTTTCTTGTGACGCGGATGCTTGCAAGGGGTTTAATCACAAGTATGTATTAGTCCAAGTTAGGGCAGTGCATTAGCATAGGTTCACCCACACAACACTTATCAAAACAATAAAGATTAATCAGCTGTAGGAAGCGAAAGCACTTGACGAAATTCCCGTGTGTCCTCAAGAACATTTTGCCATCATAAGTAAACCAACCGGCTTATCCTTTGCTCTAAAAAGGATTGGGCCACTCGCTGCAATTATTATTACTGTCTTTTATTTACACGCATTTTATTTATCTGCAATATCAAAAACCCCTAAAAACTTGTCTGCTAGTATTTACAGTGATTCCTTGTTCAAAATTACTTGTCAACACCTTCTGCTCCTCGTTGGGTTCGACACTCTTATTTATCGAAAGTACTACGATACACCCCTATACTTGTGGGTCATCAGTCACTCATCCTCAAATTGCTCCAGCCCAAGCACGCTTAACTTTTGAGTTATTTCCAAATTAGCTTCCAAATGAGAAGTTAGAACTTACTGATATTAATTTCCTATCAATCATATTAACCCCTGGGCCATGATGTTACACTTTTTTATTGCTTAAATTTTCAAAATTTATTTGAATAAATAACAATGATTATGTAATAATATTTTTTGAGTCAATAAAAGTGATTATGTAATAATATTTAATATGGAATAATTCATATATTTAAATTCGTAAATCAAAATTTGACAAATAAAATGTCTAAATCGATTAGAAAAATGAGAGGAATTCAAATATGCCATCCATATTATCTTTTGCATCACAGAAACATCAATAAACTTGCTATGAAAAAAACCCTCTAGCATGGAGCCAAATGATAAAGTTATGGCAATTTCCACATCATAGTTTGTGATAAAGTTATCATATTCGACAAATGGGTGTATCTTGGTATAGGAAGCAATGTTTCCAAAGGGATTTTTCAAATTATATTTATAAATATCATTTTGCTTTTTCTAAGTGGCAAAAATGACTTTTTTTGTGAACCAAGTACAAACAATATGGTGCAAAATGTCACCCATCTAATTCTCACAAAGAGTAGTCCACATTTGATGGATAATCCCCAAGTATTAGGATTTTTTATTTTTATCTTATTTCGCCTAGTTAAAAGAGTTTATGTTGATTTTCTGAAAGTAATCCAAATTTGAACTACAAGTGTTTGATAGTTTGCTCTGAATTTTTTAAAAAATCTTTTTAAGGTACACAACTAGTGGTTATATCACAGAAATATCGATAGTTTTAGGGAATTTGACCTCTTTCGATGAATAGTCATGGTGGCCATTTTGACCGTTTTTTTTGAAAAAAACAAATAAAGTGAAAAAACCCTCAAAAAAGATACCCTCTGGCATGGAGCACTTTTATGTGTACTAGTTGCTATAAAAAATGATAAACTTGATTTTTGACTAATTGTTTAAAAACAATCTTCACAAAAAGGTCTATCATGTATAAACATCTATAAGTTTCAAACCAAATGACCAAGTTATGGCAATTCCCACGGCATAGTTTGTGATAAAGTTCTCATATTCGACAAATAGATATATATTGGTATAGGAAGCAATGGTTCCGAAGGGATTTTTTAAATTATTTTTATAAATATCATTTTCCTTTTCTAAGTGGTAAAAATGACTTTTTTTGTGAACCAAGTACAAAAATATGGTGCAAAATGGCACCATCTAATTCTCACAAAGATTAGTCCACATTTGATGGACAATCCCCAAGTATTAGGAATTTTGTTAATTTCTATCAATTTCGCCTAGTTAAAAGAGTTTATGCTGATTTTCCGAAAGTAATCCAAATTTAAACTATAAGTGTTTGAAAGTTTGGTCTGACTTTTTTAAAAAATCTATTTAAGGTACACAACTAGTGGTTATATCACATAAATATCGATATTTTAGAGAATTTGACCTCTTTTGATGAATAGTCATGGTGGCCATTTCGACCGTTTTTGAAAAAAATCAAATAAATGGAAAGACCTCAATAAAAGATATCCTCTGGCATGGAGTCCTTTTATGTGTACTAGTTGTTATGAAAAATGATAAACTTGATATTTGGCAAATTGTTCAAAAACAATCTTCACAAAAAGGTCTATCATGTATAAACATATATAAGTTTCAAGCCAAATGACCAAGTTATGGCAATTCCCACGGCATAGTTTGTGATAAAGTTCTCATATTATACAAATAGGTGTATCTTGGTATAGGAAGCAATGGTTCCGAAGGGATTTTGAAATTATTTTTATAAATATTATTTTCCTTTTTCTAAGTGACAAAAATGACTTTTTTGTAAACCAAGTACAAAAAATATGTTGCAAAATGTCACCCATCTAATTCTCACAAATAGTAGTAAATATTTGATGGATAATACCCAAGTATTAGGAATTTTCTTGATTTCTATCTAAGTTTGCCTAGTTAAATGAGTTTATGCTGATTTTCCGAAAGTAATCCAAATTTGAACTACAAGTGTTTGATAGTTTGGTCTAAATTTTTTGAAAAAATCATTTTAAGGTACACAACTAGTGGTTATATCACAGAAACATCAATAGTTTTTGAGAATTTGACCTCTTTCGATGAATATTCATGGTGGCCATTTTGACCTTTTTTGAAAAAATCAAATAAAGTGAAAAAACCCCTCAAAAAAAGATATCCTCTGGGATGGAGTCCTTTTATGTGTACTAGTTGCTATGAAAAATGATAAACTTGATTTTTGACAAATTGTTCAAAAATAATCTTCCCAAAAAGGTCTATCATATATAAACATTTATAAGTTTCAAGCCAAATGACCAAGTTATGGCAATTCTCACGGCATAGTTTGTGATAAAGTTCTCATATTCGACAAATAAGTGTATCTTGTTATAGGAAGCAATGGCTCCAAAGGGATTTTTCAAATTATTTTTATAAATATCATTTTCCTTTTTCTAAGTAGCGAAAATGACTTTTTTTGTGAACCAAGTACAAAAAATATGGTGCAAAATGGCACCCATCTAATTCTCACAAAGAGTAGTCCACATTTGATGGATAATCCCACGTATTAGGAATTTTCTTGATTTCTATCTAATTTCGCCTAGTTAAATGAGTTTATGCTGATTTTCCGAAATTAATTCAAATTTGAACTACAAGTGTTTGATAGTTTGGTCTCAATTTTTTTTAAAATTTTTTTTAAGGTACACAACTAGTGGTTATATCACATAAACATCGATAGTTTTAGAGAATTTGACCCCTTTCGATGAATAATCATGGTGGCCATTTTGACCATTTTTAGTCCCAGTTATATCACAACTAGTGGTTATATCACAACTAAAGGTCTATCTTCAGTCCCGGTTGGAGACACCGACCGGGACTAAACGGGCTCGTACCGGCCGTAGCCTGCCGCGACCCTTTAGTTCCGGTTGGTATCTCCAACCGGGACTAAAGGTCCCGGCGTTTGACCCGGACTAAAGTTGGCCGTGCCCGTGCGGCGTCCTATCCGTTGGAACCGGGACTAATGCTCACATTAGTCCCGGGCCTAAACACGACCGAGACTAAAACTCCGAACGGAAGGCCCATTTTCTGGCCTCGCTCAAACGCAAAGAGATAGGCGAGTTGCAGCCTTGATCGGGATCATGATCATAGGCTCACCAAGGAGGTACGACGACTTCTTTTTTCACTCAATGGCTAGACCAGCAACGTTCATAAAGTTCGGTGGCACGAGCGACGAGGTCCAGCATGACGCGACGGGCGCCATTAGGGTGGCCCGGCATGGTGATTCCGAGGCGCGGCGGCAAGCTCGGGCAGTCCGACACCGTGAGCTGTCCTCGCCGGCCAGAAACCAGAGTCGCCACCGTCTTCTCCGTATTTCCCGTAGGGATGTTTTACGGTGCATCCTACTACACATTTTTGGGTGTAGTATATGTTTCATCCGATGGTTAAAATTAATTGGGCCAGTTTTAGGCCCAGGGACAAAAACGACTTCTTCTATGTAATTAAATATATTCTTCACCACATGTATACTCATGATGACGTAAAAAACTTGCCATGACCGGCATTTAAATCTAGCAGCACCTCGTGTTTGCAGACCGTGCAGGAATGCACACCCTTTCTTTCCGCTGGAGAACCAGATGCCCGCCCTTTCTCTTTTCTCCGTGGCTGACTAAACATACCAATAGTCACAAAATTCATATGGGCTACTGAGGAGTAGGCAATGATCTTCTTAAGATCGATATGTCGAAGTTTTATCATGCACTGGAGGGCATTAGAGGAGACCCTAGCTTGCCACGTGTGCGCAGGAAAATAAATATACTCTCCGGGGAGAGTATATCTATTCATACACACATACACGCAGGCACGGGAACGGCAGGAGGTATGTGCTCTCATAGAGGAAGAGACGCAGGCTAGAACCGCGGCGAAACGTAGCGCAGCCACAGCGTCGCTCACCCAGTCGTACATGATATGATTCCTAATACGATCGGTTTTCTTTTTCTCAGTGTATTGTCGGAAATGCCCCTCGAGCACAAATATACTACCAAAATTTTGGTGTAGTATTTTGGATCTCCATCGTCCGATCGTCTCGTTTGAACGGCCCACATTGCGTTGATGCACTGTAAAACATCTCTATTTTTTCAAGTCCCGGGTGTGGTGTTTTTGTATTGTAATTACAAGAATGCTTCCCTTTGATAATTGTGTGCTTACTCCAATTTGGACATGGCCTAATTGTGTATTCATGAGATTGCACAGCTAGTACTCCAATTCATGTCATGATTGTAAAATGGCCTAATTGTGTATTTATCGTTGAGACTTACCGAATCCTTACTTCCTCACTAGGTTTATGCCGCAATAGGTTCTATGTGCAAGAGGAGATTTTCTTGAGAAGAATGCCACCACCAACAAGTTTAATATCCATTACTACCTCAACAAGGTATGATGCACCCTTACAACTATGATATGCATAGTGTGTCAACAATAATATTTGCCTGATGTAAACCCAAGATGTATGACGTGTCCTGTAATTGTCAGCATGCATGATATTCTTAGTTTGCTGTCAGAGAAATCATTCTTAGTTTGCTGCCAAGGAGACGTCGTCCTTATTTCTATGATCATTCTTAGTCTGCTGCCATGGAGAAATAGTTTATGTGAATTGATATTTCTACAACATCTAATTGAGCTGGGATTGGTGAACTCTCCTTGCTCCACCGGTTTGCATGCTTGTAATTCGTTGGATCAAAGAGTGGATCATCTCATCCGTTTGTATGGTCGGTTTAGTTATAGTCGGTTGGTTAAGGGTCAAACTGTTCAGGACGGCCGCATTCCCTCCTTCTCTGCCAAGCCTCGTTGTCCTCATCTAAAAAAAGAGTCTCATTGTCCTTGTTCGATTTCGGCCGCCGCCTGCTCTTCCCTGCTCCGGACCGTGTTGTGGTCACCAATATCAGCCCGCACGGCTCAACGGCCTCACCGTCGTCTTCCACGTCCACCACCATGCAGCCGCAGCGCCGGCCGGTGAGGGCGGCGACAGGTTGAGGCGCTGGTTGCCGGTGACGGCGACGAGGGAGGCGGCGAGCTGGGCGCCCACGTGGCGAGACAATGGGTGGCGACAATGGCGCGCCTACCTGAAGGAGCAGGTTATGCAGGAGCTGTGGATGGTTCCTGCGGCACCCCGTGCCCTTCCTATTTTCCTCTTGGGTTCACTCCCTCACATCTCCTCCAACAGATCCAGTGCTCCAATGATGAGGCAACGAACAGCAGCGCTGCTGCATCGATGAGGCACCGCCGTCCGTGCTGCCTCCCTCCCCCTGCGGCATCGACGAGACACAACGCCGCGTCGGCGCCGTTTGCCGCAGTGGGTCCGGTGGTGCTTGGCCTCGCCCTCCCGCCTCTGGTGGCGGAACTGCGGCATCTTATGGCGTCTGTCGGCGCGCCAGCGCGCCTCTATTATTACCAGCGGCCACCGGCCCTCTGTACGGCCGTCCGATGCCTGCTCCTCCGCCCAGCCGGCGGCCCTCTACAGCCCTCCGTCCAACTCCTGCTTCTCCGGTCGTCTGCTGCATGCTCCTCCGTCCAGCCGCCAGCCCTCCACAGCCCTCCGTCCAACTCTTGCTTCTCCGGCCGTTCGCCAGGAGTAAGAAGCCACGCTGCATCTTGTTTGGTTACTTAGCGCAAGAATCTGAAGATTGAGCAGGAGCAAGCAGTATTTGTCTTGTTCGGCATTTTCTTCTTATTGCTTGATTAGCATGCTTTGTCATATTACTTGTTTGTTAGTTTAAATCATGGGCAAATCCAATTAGTGTTTAGGTTCTGTCTACCAGATGATGATGAAGAACATATGTACGAATCTAGTGGGTAATTACAGTAGTCTACACGACTACACGCATGGAGTTTCAGAACTGCTCGAGCTAGTCAATTAGTACAATGGGATGACTAACTCAAAATATTCTTCCCCTTCAGTCTACTGGAGCTGCCAATATATTGCCAGAGCGTCCAATGTGTCTTTGAAGCGCTGGGAACAGATGGGCGATGCAAACATTGAACAAAATATGCTTACAGATAAAAAAATCTACAAGGCCATCGATGCAAGATCTGCAGTCCTGAAGGTTTTAAAATTTTCCTGGCACCCGACTACCTTTCCTTCTTTTTTAAAAAATGTTCTGATTTATACTGAATTCAAGTGATAAATGGTCCTGAAAACTCCCACAGTTTACCCTGAGTGCAAATGCAATATTATTATTCGATAGGAGTTGATACTTGATGGTAGTGCCTATTCAGGCCCAGTCCCCACAACATTATCACTATTTTTTATAAATCCCTGGTGCAGCCAATATGTATAGCATCTGTGAGCTAATATATGTGTTTTAAGATATTAATTGCTTGTTCTGTTTGCAGAGATATGTTGCAGACATTGGGAAGTCCTGGCCTGTGTTAATCGTGTGCAGTGGACTTCTTCCTCTTTTCTTATCAGTGGTTTGGTTGCTGAGGATTCGTTAGTTCGTTGCTGCCATGACATGGATAACAGTGGTGCTCCTCAATGCCCTTGTAATATCTGTTACTATGTTCTGTTACATCAAAGGTACCTATCACTGTGTTGTTTGACATATATGATGCGTGTGACACTATTACTAACTGGCTACATTATACATTTAGATCGCTGGATTGGAAATGACCCCTTAACAGTTGTTATTGGTGAAAGTGATCCATATGTCCATATAAGTGGGCGGGAAAGAACCTTCAATTTTTTACAAGTTCCAACAACTTGTTATCTGAATATTCACCTTTTACCAGGAAATTATCCACCTTCATGCTGCCACAGTGCTGATGACAGCAATAATGATCATTGCTTTCATGTCCTCAATAGCAATTGTCAAGCGTATACTGATAGCCACACCTAAGATGATAATAGTTGATCATGGACAAACTAGAATCATATGAGAACTTTACAAATTCTCTAGCTCTTGACTATGAGGTACTTATCCTACCAAATCTATCCTTTTCCTACTTCGAATGAGAATTACCTCTCAGAAGATCAGTAAAGCTATAACTATCAGCTAAAATTGGCTTCCATTTTCAATCATGAGCTAAATTTGAAGAATCTTCTCGAGCACATCCTCTGAAGATGTGATGAAGTAATATTGACTGATGTAATTTAAACTAGCCATTACTTGGAGTACAGGTTGCCCATTCAGACTATTTCATTTATCTGGTAGGCACGTTTTGAACTAGCTTCAGCACTTCCTTAGTTTGTGCAGCTCAAACTTCATATTTTGTAATCAAGGTGCATGAACTTTGATGCTTCATATTTTGCCTCTGGATGGTGCTGGGAGGGAGAGTTGCTGGGGGCGAGGACTTATTCAAAGCTTGGACGTATAGCCACTGACCATGCACATGCACACCCCTTTTTTCCTCCCATGCAAGCTTGGACGTATAGCCACTGACCACTCCCTTTGGAGCATTTACATTATAGAACTTATTTAAGTATAGATTGATTATCAATGGTTTTTAAATTTTGATTTTGAATGCATTAAACAAGTTTAGGTTTGATATACATATTAGAAATGAAGAAGCATGATATATGAAAGGTATCCTATTTTATTTGCAATTGATCTTTGAATTTCACATGACACTTATGTTATTGTTTTGTATTCTTGTTTGATTAAACTTGAAATGATCATATATGTCATAGTGATTTATTTATGATCTCTAGATGTATTGACGTGTGGTGAGTGCTACAGGAGGTTTGGAGCTTACAGAACTGTATTTAGGAAGAGGAGCGGGAATTTTTGAGTTCTTTCCGATGAACTGTGGACTTTGCTGTGGTGTACTAAAACAAATGAACCTCTTCCCGATATATCATGCATTTGTGAGAAAGGTCATGTCAAGGGTAATGATGACACAAAACGAAGAAAGTTAGAAGTTTGGGTCACATAATGATTATGCAGGAATGAACACAATATGTACTTGGAATTTTGACCAAGTGGTTATAAGTGAAGCTCTTGCTCACATGATTATCTTTGATGAGTTGAGTTTTATAATTGTAGTGGATGCGAGTTTGAAAAAAATTACTTATATGTGTAGAATCATTTTATCTACAAAATAATATCAAATTCTGGACAGATCTTGACAAAAATTCTTGATGCAATATGCTGAGGGGAATGGAGTTCATTGTATGCTATTCTTTTGTTCTTGGTGTAATTTTCAATGTATCATCATACCTAGCAATTCAAATTACACCATATATGAAAGCGTATGATGATCTTCGGGCGCGGCAAAGCGCGCGCCATTTCCTTCTTGTAGCTGTACATGTGAACCATGTTGCTTTGCTGTTGGTGTGCAACTGAACTATGCGTGTAAATATAGTTTTCTAGCGTATTGTCTGGTTCTTGCCCTTGTAGATATGTACTTCCACTCTTATCTTCATCAGCACCCAGCATGCAGTTTATTTATCTACTTCCTTCCTGATTTTTCAGGCAACCTGCAGATCTATTAATGCATTTAAGTCCTTTCCTGTAAATTGCTCATACGTTATAATTTCTATCTGGACAATTTGATGGTTATCCCCCTATATATTAAGGAGGCAGATTTTCGAAGATCCGACGGTCCCCGTGGCATTTTTGCACAAAAGCCCTCACATTTTCGAAGATTTACGAACCGGTCCTCCTATATATAAGACCAAACCGTACCCCTAGATCTAAATCATCCCCATTTCCCCCACCCGTCCTCCCATGACACGCCCACCTCCGTCCCGCCGCCGCCGCCGAGCCACCATCCTTCCCCCCACCCGGCTCCTCCCCGACGCGGCCGCCTCCGCCAGCGTCGCCGACGCCTCGGACGCGCGCGGGCTTTCCCCGCCCCCCAGCCCCAGCTTCCCGAGCCATCTCATCACCGTGAACCCGCTGGTGCCGCCCGACACGGCTGTTCTGGTGGGGCGATGAAGCAGCGGTGGTGGAGCGAGGAGGAGGTGCGGCGGAGGGCGCCGCCGCCGAGACGGGAGGCGAGAGGGTAGGGTCGACGGACGCGATGCGGTGCATGTAGAGCCCGACCAGACCGTGCGAGGTGAGCGTGCTTTCGGCGAAGGCGCGGTGGATGGACTCGATGGTCGCCTCCTCGAGCACGAACGTGGCGGTCCTGGTGGTGGCACTGACCGCGGCATTCCTCATTTTCCTTCAGTTTGGCCTCTTCTGTTCAGTTGTTCTCTAATTTGTGGTACATGCTTACAACTTATGAATTTAAATATTATTTAACTTGATGTTTCCTAGCTGTATTGCTTACATAAATCTTTTTTTGTTGCCTTCTGATTCATGCCATTGTCTGATATCAAGGTTAACGAGTTGAGTGTTAGCTAATTACAGTACAGAAGCAGTTCGAGTATTTACAGATTATATGGGATGATGCTGGATAATTAACGGTGGTACCTCTCAAATTTAATGAGTTGAGTGTTAGCTAATTACAGTACAGAAGCAGTACGAGTATTTACAGATGATATGGGATGATGCTGGATAATTAACGGTGGTACCTCTCAAATTTTCGATTTACCCTTTATATAGACAGCTGCAGACAAAAGGCATACATGTTTTCTAATGCAAGGATGGTAAACAGTTCCATGAATTTCTATTATTTACTCAATGTCATGTAGGTGTTCTTCTAAAGGAAAAGGCGGCTACACATATTGTTCATTGTTATTGTAGCATACCTTCTGTCGACGAAACTATTGCTGACAAGATGTCAACCAGGGCATGAATTTGATGGATGAATTTGTATTTTCTTCATGTCGTCCTACTTATGATAAGATATTTCATATGCATGCAAACCTACCTACTCATAATTTTTTTATAGTGAATATATATATATGCTTTTTACTACGTTTGACCGCCAGTTGAGTGCACTCAGCATGTTACCTTCTGGGTTTATTCATGGATTAATTGCAGTAGACCATTTAACTTGCTAATGTTTTCAGCCTGGTAAGCATGAGATAGCTGAGCGTGGGTGTTAATATGATATTAGTACACTTCTGCTTCATAAGATTATATAGCATAGCGTTTTTTTTGAGAATCACGCATAGTATAGTATAACTACAGATTAAGAGTGTGCTTGCATTTATATAACTTCTCCTTTGGTTTCTTTCGGATCCAGTTTTTCTGCACTCTTATTGATGGTAATGCTGAAGAAACTTGCAAGCACAGGGTGCACGGTCATCTATACAATGTACCAAAGCAACATCGAAGTATTTGAACTTTTCGACCGGATTTGCTTGCTTTCAAATGGGAACACCTTTTTTTTTTGGCAAAACACTGGGGTGAATAAGTTTTACTCTCTATTATTAATTCTTTAATTTATCACTTAAGTGAAACCATGCTATCCAGTTATATGGACAGAATTATCTGCCTGAATTTATTAGTTACATACAAGGGACATCTAAGCTAATTTAAGATAACAGGAGATGATAATTGAGTGGTATTAATTTTCTTAATTTCACTGAATCTCTGCATCGATATGACCTAATAAGCTTGCACAAAGTAGCATTGACAGATTTGTCTATAGAAGAACTTATTTATTTCTCCATTATCAAATATCATTGCATCTTTAGTAATTCAGCGGGTATTCAGAAGATTCAGACTGCTAAGCCATTTTTACACGGATATTTAAACTTCTAATTCCACCTGTAAGTTCTTCAATGTAAGTAATTCAGCATGCTGTGTTTTTCTTGCAATATTCTGAATTTTACACCCAAACATGTCATGTTTTACAAATGTATTTTACCTGTCACATGTATAATTAATGAATGTAATTCTGATCAAAATGTATTTTAATGTTAAATATTCAACGCACTAGGTGTACCATGTCCACTGATCTCCTAATTCTTAATTATATTCACTTGATGCTTTAATATTTTACTATTTTATCTAATCGTCTTTGATGTTGGCATTTCATTTGAGATTTTTCTTGCTTTTTTGTAGATTGTCAGCTAAGTGTCTGCAAGATTCAGCTACTATGTAGAGGTTTCAGATTAAAGGTAGTTAATCTACTGCTGTTGTCCTTTATATTTACTTCAAATGCACAAATAGTGTTCTGTCTAATTTATCGATCAGCTTGACATCACTATTGGATATTCCTAATGGTGCACCTCGAGAAACATTGCACCATTCTGCAACACCCTCTCTTCCTTCCACTCTTATTATTTCAGGCTAAAGCTCATGTTACCAAGTATGAATCCTATATGATAGCTTTTGTGACGACAATGTGGCTGCCATAATGATCAAGCCACTGCTTCCATGATGTTGATCTGGCCACTATGTTAATCAGATTAGCAGTAACTTCTTACTTTTGAATTTTTGTAGATGAATCACATGCAACAACCTGATGGCACTGTCTAGCGGACTATGTTTTTGTATAAACAGACAACCCGCCAACTAATGTGGACCTTACGTAATTACGTACATATATCTCCATATATATATATATATATTGCTTTCTTTCAACAACCACGGTTCAGCTAATGTCACTACTGCATGTACTACACAGATTAGAACCACAACCTACTTACAAAGTATGTTATCCACTAAATCAAAAAAAAAAACATACAAAACATTAAATTTCTCACGAAGGACGCGGCGTGCCGCCGCGCAGAATTCAACTAGTTAATTTTACACGGCAAGAAAAATGGTAGTTGCTAGCTTTAGGGCTCATTTGGTACTCCGGGAAAACACAGGGATCCGCAACTATTCCCTGGGCGTAGAAACCGCGGGCCAAATTGGCCCCGGGTGGCGCACATGGCCGTTTGGTTGCCCACGGGGGAGGGAAACCGGGCCCTTCCGCGGCCTTTCCGCAGAGCGCATTCCACGAGTCCGGAGGTGGGGAACGAAATCCTCTCGTTCTCGCTCGCTCTTCTCTCGCGACGGCGCTCGGGCTTCTTCCTCCGCCGACCGGAGCGAGGCCACCCCCGAGCGCTGCACCTCCGTGCTCCTTCGTCCTAGATATATCCTCCGCTCCTCTTCTCCCGGGTTTTCCTTCGCCTTGAAGTTTTCTCCGCTCCGGCGACGACGAAGGTGGTCCGGCAACAAAGGTTATCTCCTCCACCTATTCCTCGTTTTGCTTTTTCCCCTTATTATCCCTCCTTTCTCCCGCATTGAAGATCTGCTAAATATCCACAGACTTGCCCCAGATCAAGCTAGTTGCTCCAGATCGAGAAACGTGAGCAGTGCTACCTCTTGATCTCTTGATTTGTACGCACCCAGTTCTAGCTCGTTGCTCATGATCTGTGGCGGCCGTGGAAAAAATCTTGAGGACAGCAGGTCATACCACTGTATCTCTCTATGTCGTACGCACCTAGTTTCGTAATTCCTGCATTCCAAGCTCCAAGCTGAGTCATGTTTTCGCGCATGAGATGTCCTGTTTCTTCTCCAAGAATTCTACTGATGTAGGCCAAAAAAAATACTGGCTTCTGATTGGTATCAGTATCACACAATCACCATTACTGCTTGCTCATGTCTTCTTTTTTTTAGGATAATTCATCTGAGTTGTCTCTTGTTTCATGTTATTTTTCGGTGTTGTATCCTGTCATGAGCTGTCTCACTTGAATTTGCATGTATGTAAGTACCATTGGCCTCCAAGTACTTTCCGTCTGACCCAGATAATCCGAAGGATCTGCATTAGTTAGGACAGAACATGACAATCAATCGGCAAAACGCTAGGCTGTGGCTTTATCAACTTTATTCTGAAGACACCTTGCAAATATTGAAGGAGAAATGCCCTAGAGGCACTTAATAAAGATAGTTTATTTGTCATATCTCAAATGTTCGTAATATGTTTTATACCATGCTATAAATGTATTAAGAGGAAACATTAATACACGTGTGGTACGTAGACAACCAGGTCCCTAGTAGGCTCTATCTAACTAGTTCATTGTGCAATCGATGATCGAGGTTTCCCGATTATGTGACGTTGGTGTCAATTGACAATGGAGTCATGTCATTGGGTGAATGACGTGATGGACATACCCAATATTTGTAGGACGTAGTCATTATGCCTTCGACCGTGAGATCAACTCTTATTGCTATTCCTGAAAGATACTTTGATTGCATCAAACGTCATATCTTAAAAGTGTGACAATAAAGGTGTCCTTCTCGGGTATCGGAAGGGAGTATGTTGAGACGAGGGATCAAGAGCGGGATTTGCCAATCCGCATAGCAGGATAGATACTCTGGGCCCACTCGGTGAGATTATGTCAATGAGCTTGCAAGCATGTGACTAGGTCACGAGGACATAATATCACGGACGAGTAAAGAATAGTGTTGTCGATAACGAGATCAAGCTAGGTATCATGATATCTAAGAATGAGTCTCGGACACACTAAGTATCGCCAGGCAAAAGGTTTAAGACTCGACGTCTGAAGGTTCGAACGATAAAGTTATTCGTTATCTCGCAGGGATCAATTCTGGGTATCCAAGGTCCACGAATTACTCATTGATCGGAGAACGTGTCTCGATCATGTCTGGAGAGATCTCGAACCGTAGGGTAACACACTTAAGGGGAGATGACATGTATAATAGATTGGAAATAGAAGAAAAAATAAAAGAGAGCACCGGAAGCGTTCCGGGATAGTTCCGATGGAGATCGGAGAGCAACGAAATAGTTTTCGGAGCTGGAATTAATTAGATAAAATGTATTTGATATTAATTAGTTGAATTAATGATTAAATATATTTTTTATTTAATTAAATTCGAATTTTAAAGGCTGCACACCTAGATGGGCCTAAAGAGGCCCATGAGGGGGGAAGTCCCCCCTCTTGGTGCGGTTTGGGAGGGGAACCCTAGGTGGGCCGAATGGGGCCCACCTAGGGCCGGCAGCCCCCTTGGTGCGGCTGCACCATGTGGGATTAGTCCCACATGGCTAAGCCAAGGGGAGTTGCACCCTCCCCTCCCCTTTATATAGAGGTGCACCCATGCCTTTGAAATTGCACCATTCTCTCTCTCTCTCCCGTTTAGTCGTGACTCCGCAATTGGGGTCATGCACGGGTTGAGTGTTTCTCCACCATACGCACACCGCCGTGCTGCTGGTCTTCCGGTCCAAGTCTTCTGCTGCTCGTCCCTGGATCGGAGCCCGGAGGTCGTCATCTTCACCGTATGTGTGCGACTCCCTGCGAGGCACTACACTTGGGGTGCTAGGAGGTGTTCATCTCCACCACCATGAGGTCGGTGTCACCATCGTCATCGCCGTCTTCGTCGCGCCAAGATCTTCGCGACCTCGAGGTCGGCTACGTCATCTACTTCGACAACGCTTGTTGCGGGAGCGTAATCCCCGTTATCGGTCTACGAGGGTACGTATATCGATCTTCTACGTATTACTATATCTGCATAGTATAGATCCTGGCTAGTTTGAGGTTATCGTTGTTAGAATTTTTTTTGTTTTCTGCCTACGATTCCCTTCAGTGGTATCAGAGCCGATCTATGCGTAGATATAGCTATACCGGTTTTAGAACCCATGTTCTCATGGGGGCATCGTTCTTTTAGAAGCTATCCTCTAGTGTGCACTTGCTATTGCCGGCAGCATTGAGTTGATGAAGCGGCCCGGACCGACTTTACGCGTACGCTTACGCGAGACTGGTTCCACAACTGACATACGGCTTCTACCGTATATGTGGCTGGCGGGTGTCTGTCTCTCTCTCTTTAGTTGGCTTTGCATTTTCAATGGAGGGCCCGAAAGGGATACATAAATAGCGACTATTTGATCGTTGTTGTGGTCATAGGTTCGTAGGCATGAATCGGTTCTATTTACGAAAGCACCAAGCCACGTAAAATATGCAAAAGATAAAGTAGAAAGCGTCTAACTTTATTTTGCACGGGCAATGTGATATGGTCAAGGTAGGTTTGATAAATTGTTTATAAACTATGGGCGCGAAGGAGACCATCGGCGCAAGGACCATATCACGTCGCATTGCATTTTGATGTTATGTTGTTGTTTGCATCTTATATTGTGTATATATATATGGTTATATATTAGTTACACGGCGGTAGTAATATAAGATGATCCCTCCAAAATACCATTAGTGTTCTCCCTTTGGCGTGCACCACCATGAAAGTTCTACGTTATGAGGTAGGCCGTGACGATCGGGTGTCAGACATATCGTCGTTCGCATACGGTGGGTGTAGGACATGTTTGCACAAGCGTATACGCTGAAGGTTATTATGGCGAGCCTAGCATGTACATACATGGCCTCGGAACACGGTGATCGAAAGGTTAAGCATGAGTGACAGAGTTGTTGTGATTGACATGTCGATGTCTACCTTTGAAGTTATGTTGCTTGCTCTGACGATGAGGGGTTGCATAATGGATGAGGATCGTGTAATCACTAAAACGATTAGAGGGATATTCGTTTTGAGTGGGAGTTCTGGTAGTTTTGTTTTATTAAAACTTGAACCCATATTTTATTATGAACAAAGTCTTTATGTTTTTGCAAAACCTTTGTAGATATTAACCAATGTAATAGCCATCTTTAAAAATTAGGCGCATTCCTGCGATTGAGAAACTTAAAAGGTTGGGTCCAAACTTCATAGTTTTATACGGTAGCTTGAGTATACTCCTTGTTTAAACCGTTAGCTCTTTGTGATACAATACCCGCTAGGAGATAAACCCGAAGATTCCGCTAGAAAAAAGGATAATTTGGATTATCAAGTTTTGTGCGGATAATATCATCATAGTCCAGTGTATGCTATGATCTCTACCATAGAAAATTAACTGTGGGTGTGAGTTGACAGATTGTGAACATATGAGATGGTCGCCAAACTCAAAGTACACCGCAAGTTGGGTTGATAAAGTTTATCAGTACTTTGACTGTTTTCTTCTCAACCAAGATGGAAGAGAACACTCGCATTAAAGGAGCACATGGCAGTCATACTTGATGACATTGGTCATACTCGATGACATTGGTCATATTTGATGGCATTGAGACGCCTCGCTCAACTCGATCACTGGATGACAAACAACGTTGCCAGGTGCAAATAGTTTGTCATAGACTATATCATACAAGGGGAATCGTTCACCTTAATGAGTTCTTGATTGCATTGAAGAATCAAGTAGATGAAACAGATCGCCAGGAAGTCATCAATGATGATGGTGTGTATATGATATACACGTTATGAATGTTTTTGCCTAAGCAAGTACTCGCAGTAGTGACTAAGTTTGATACTAGTCATGTTTTATGAAAACTAGATTTTCTGCCTAACTTGGAAGGATGAGGAGACAATGTGTGTTGATGATGGCATGCAATATGATTGTGATGGCCATAGACACTCTCCCTCTGCATCTACCATTTGAATAAATTCTTTTGTGATCGCCTGTTAGTATGATCGTTATAAGTGTGTCTCCTCTAGCGAGACGATTGTTCATACATGTTATTGACAAAATCGTTGTCCTATATTTATGAAGTAATGATCATACACCGATTTGAATTTAGATGGTAGAAGCTCCCACATTCATAACATTAATGCCAAAGGATACAAACTTAATAAAGACACCACATTCTTGTGGCACTAACGTTTAAGTCATGTCAATGTTATAGTCAATGAAGAAGCTCCATTCAGATGGATCTCCGAGTCCTTAGATTTTGATCTTTTGACACTTGCAAGATAACTAAGACACCGTTTTCGGAAAGCGGGCATATAACTTATTGATAATCATGCATATGGATGTATGTTGATCAATGAAGTAATTAACGTGTAGTGGAAATCTTTATTTCGTAAAAACTTCACAAATGATTCGAGTAGATATGGATATATCCACTTGATCAAATGTTGGTCTGGCAGGTTTTGATCAAACAAGTTCGAAGTGAAGTAGAAAAATAAACTTAACAAGAAAATCAAATTCCTGCGATACAGATCGAGGAAATGAAGATTTGAGTTATAAGGTTGGCATATCATTGGAAGACTTGTGAAAAGAGTTCCACAAATTACGTCGCATGGAACACCATAATGTTATGGTGTGTTTTGACGTCGTAATCGCACCTTATTGATAGTGTGTGGTAAATAAAATCTCTTATCGAATTATTGTGGTCATTGGAGTCATATGGTATAAACAAAACATTCACGTTAGATAATAGGGAAACCATCTAATCCGTGGAGACAATGCCATATGAGTGATGGCATGGCTTTTAGCCTAGATTGTCGTTTCAGTAATTTAGTGTTTCGATGTGATCAAACCTAAAATGCATAAATCATTGTAGTGTACCGTACCTTAAGAATTAGTTGGGTACATGTCTCACGACATAGGCAAAGTCGTTGCCGGAATATATCTTGCAAAGAAATAGTTTCTTGTCCAGGGGTATAAGTGAGAAAGAAAGTAGAGCAAGACGAAGTTAATGAACTTTCTCTCCAGACATCAGAGTGGCGCAACGGAAAGTGTTTCCGGTGTTGTCCTCCTCAATGGAAAGGAAAATAATGATAAAGATCATGATGCTCTGAGCTCATACTAAGACCGTAGGCGTACGAGGCTGTGTTCCGCAATGTGTGGTACGACAATCTTGTTATGAACGTCATGTTCAGCCGGCCGCCGCCGCCGGTGGCGGCGGACTGCAGCCTTTTCCCTCCTGGTTCTAGGGCGGCGCGGGGCAGCCCTGGCCGTGGTGGTGCTCCTAGGCGGCGACGGTCCGGCGCGGCGGCGGGCTTCTCCTGGTGCAGCGCGGGTGGACAAGGTGGTGGGGTGCTGCCGTTGGTGGCTGGGGCAGCGGTGGAGAAGGTCCGGCCCTGCAGGCCCAGATCTGGGTTAGGGCGGGTTTGCCTCGTTGCCCTCGGTTTGGCCTGATGCGCAGCTCGCGATGGAGTTGACAGCGGTGACGCCACCCTTGCTGCAGCGTGACGGTGGGAGCTTCACGGGCCCAGCTGGGTCCGGCTAAGCCTAGGAACCGATTGAGGGTAGCGGCGGTGGCGTCCTACGTGCAGCAGCATGGCGACGGGGACTTTACGAGCCCCCGGGCTCGGCCGGGCCTGCTTGGCCTGGTGTGTCCCTGCTGCCGTGTCCGGTCGGCACCCGCCGATGGCGGTGGAGGACGTCCTCCAGGTGGCTGCGCTGCTGCCGCCATCCAGTTCCAATGGCTCGGTGTGCTCGTGTCGTAGCGTCCGGTCGGCTATCGTCTTTGACGGTGGAGGTTGTTCCCTCCCGCGTGGTTGTGACTCTGTCGGATCCTGTCTACGGCTGCTTCGTCTCGGGCTGACCGGCCCTGCTATGTTTGCCATGGTGAGGCGACGATTGTAACAGCCCGAAGTGGAAACCCTAAAAACCCGTGTAAAATTTTCGCTTTTGTGTTCCTTGCATCAAAGTGTAACATTTGGAACCTTTAACTTGTCACTAGGGAATTGTGCTAGGGAAGTGTTGATGTTGCTAGGGAATTGTGGGAGTTGCTAGGGAATTGTGGAGGTTTGATAACATTTCAAAAACCAAATTGCCAATTGTGCTTCCACAAATTTCAAAACAACGAAGGCACTCAATCTGGCAAACTAAAATTACTTTGACATCTCCTACTTGTCAAAGAAGTTCCAAGAGCTCCAAAATAATATTTTGCAATTGCTCCAAATTGTTAAAGGAGCAACATTTTTGAATTGAGCAAAAATGCCCTATTCACGTTTCTAAACAAAAGTGGTCCAAACAATTTTATTTTGAGACGCCAATTTTTGTGGTGCTTCTCTACTATATGGGGAGGCTACCAGAATTTTCTCATATTTTTATAAAATGTTTCGGTACCTCAATTAAATCAGAGATGTACTGCTGGTTTTAAAAGAAACAGAAAAGGGCTTCTTTGTATTTAGCGGAGGACCTGTTCGTGATGGAATCAAAACTTCCAGGGGGTTTTCTGGAAAATTGCATCGTCTCTCACCTCCGGCTTTCCCGCGACCACCATGCCGCCGTGCCGCGCAGCACACCGCGCCCAGGCCCCCCTCTGCCCTGCCTTCCTCGACGAGGAGAACAAGCCACGAGGCTGCACTGCTCCTCCTACCCCGTCCCCACTCGCTCACTTGCTCCCTCTCCCTCTCATCCTGCTCCCCACCGAGCCGCCATGGAAGCCGAGCTCCGCCGTCGCCTCCCCGTCGACTGAGGCATCCCCGAGCAAAACCAAGGGCACCACGAGCTCCGCCGCGACGCCTGCTTCATCCTCACCGAGGGAATCGAGCCGAGGCGCTGTGAATCGCCGCCGCCGTCCACCACTTCGCCTCTGGCCGCCGAGCACCGCCGCGGACAAATTCGTCGACCCCGAGCATCTCCGACACCCCTGCGAGCTTCCCCGAGCTCAGGGTGAGCACGCCGTCTCTCTGGAACCCATCTCCCTCTCGCTCTCGCTGTGTCCTCGCCGTTGCTTCACCGTGGCCGCCGCGCCCGCCATGGGTGCAGAGCTTCGGATATTCCGAGCTGCCCGCGATCGGATTATCCGAGCCACACCAGTGCGTGGAATCCTTTAGTCATTAGCCGATTTTTCAACACCAGAGAGGATCGGATAATCCGAGCTGGAGAAGATCGGAACTTCCGAGGTGTTCCAGTACGAGATGTTCTTCTTCCCTTAGTCGTATATGGAGTCTGTTTTTGTATCGGATATTCCGAGTCTAGTTAAATCGGATATTCCGATTTTTCCCAGCCCCAAAAGTTTGTACTGCTCCTCTTATTTTTCTCCCTTCTATTTTTGTCTAGGCATTTCCCTTGCTGCTTAAACATCATTTGTAAAGGACATGAATTAAAAAGAGGGAGAGTAAGATGCAAAAACTTTTATTTGGTCAATAATTCCAGTGTTGTTTGATTTAGTTAATAACCAAGCATATTTAAAAGAGGGAATAAAAGGGTAATAACTTGTATTTCCTCGGGACTTCATTAAAATGTGTTCGTGATACCCAATTGTCCGGAAATTTTGTGAACAACATACTAGGCTAATTGTCATGCATATTCGATCACCGTACCCGCAATGTACTTCCGGACGCTAGGAGATTCATTAAAATAAATATGGGTGTTTTTCCTCTCGCATGAAGTATTGTTTCTCGCCCCCATTTAATTTGTCGGATAGCTAATAATAAGTCTGTGCATTAAAATGTCATATCATCATTTTTTGTATGCATTGCACCATTGCCATGTGTTGATTGTTGTTTCTGCTTTCCGGTGTTGTTGCTCTCCGGTAGATCACGAGTCCGGAGTTGAGCCTCATTACTCCGACGAGCAGTTTGACTACTCTGCTCAACAAGGCAAGCGTAATCCCCCCTCTGAGCATATCTTATCCTATGTTTCCGCAAATATTTTCTCCACTATAATATTGCATGCGGTTCTAAATGTCAATTTGTTGGATTAGAGTATCCTATAGTTGCATTAAGATTCCGATGCCAATACCTGTTTCCCTCCTATTATCCATAGGTTTGTATTGTTGGCCGAGATACTTACTATGCTATGTTGATGCTTAGCCATGCTTAGTTAATTGCATAGCTATACGATGGATGGTTTGTGTGGAAACAGGTGATGAGATGAATGGTTGATGGTGGAGAAATTGTGGTGACGGATAATAAAATGCTTAAAGGTGGGGATGAGAGGCCACTGTGGTTGTGGTGTTTTGTCTCGTTCTCGCCGCCTAGGTGCGAGTTCTATACCTCTTGAACCAAGACTGAGCGTGCAACCATGCGTGAGGCCTATGCATTTGCAGGAACCCTCATAGACTAAATAACTCGGGCGGGGCTAGCCAGGGTCCTCTAGTTCGGGCTTCCATTTGCGCGTGCGTGATGATGGTGGGATGAACTGAGATGAGGATGGTGGTTTAGGAAAATGAGTGGCCACGGGGCAGGGTGTGTGATCCACTGCTCCGTCCTCACTGATGATCCTGGGTTAGTCCTTAACGAGGGAGAAGTCGACACCGCTCCCACCCAGCCGGCTTTCCAAGGAAGAGAGCTAATGATCAGGTAATGGGCCGGACGGTACGCGTGGCAAACATTTGTACACCCCTGCAGGGTTAAATCTTTTCGAAAAGCCGTGTCCGCGGTTATGGACGACTTGGGAAGTGAAGGTAAGATCATAGAATAACTTAACGGAATGATTAAAAACTGGGTACTAGAGGTACCACTCACATGCAAGGTGAGCTTCCTCGAGGGTGATTCGGGGAGGTGCCTTTGATGAACAGGTACAATGGTTGATGATGAGTAAGGTGATGAAAGAAAGAGTTACTCTTACCTCTTTTGAAAATATTCTGATTAGTCGATGCCTTTGAGTTATGTTTTTAAATAAAATCAGCTTTATGCAAAACAGCCATAAACTTGAAAGCCTCATCGAGCTAAAGCTCTATAATCTTGCGAGTTCGTCGAACTCAACGTCGTTTGTTTTGTTTCAGAGGAGGACTTCACCGACCTCGAAGGTGGGTTCTTTGTGGACGTCGACGAGTAGTCTGGGGTTCCCAGGTGGCAGCTTGGGACATCCGGAACAGCTGGCGCTGGATGTTTATTTGTAGGCCTCTTAGGCCATAATTGGATCTTGTTGTTTAGAACAACTAATTTGCTTCCGCTTGTTGTAATGTTGGGTCTGTGACCTCTGGTTGTCATTTGCTATCTTTCTCTATTATAAGAGTTGAACTATAATGATTTGTGTCGTAGAGTCTGTGATGTGCCAGTTGTTCCACAAGTCTTGATCTCTCTATTATGCTTTGATAGTGTGTCTGGTGGTATCGGATAACCGGGACACAGTATCACTGTATAGCAGTCGGGTCGGGGCGCCACAAGTTGGTATCAGAGCAGTACTGCCTGTAGGAAACCCTTCTACTGGTCGATGTTGAGTCTAGTGTTTGTGAAAATATTTTTAACCTAAAAATGAGTTGTGAAAACCATCTTAGGATTCTTTTTACTCCTTATCTGGTTACCCTCTAATCTCGGAGCAATCTTACCTCGATTTGAGTTTAAAGGTTTTACTCCTCGTCTGTTACTTCAAAATGATTAGAAACGTGGGTGGGTTCGACCTTTAGTGTTATGTGTCACGTTGCTCCCGCTGCGTTGCAATCCCAAATCAACTCAGATGTTTCTACCGAGTCTAATCTTTGATCCTTTCTTTGGGTTTTAACCCACGGACTTGAACATAAGGTCCCGGATTGTGTCAACTAGAGTGTGTTAAGTTGTGATTTCTTAACTCTCACTAGTAGCACATGATGCTGATCTTTGACCCAAGTTCTATCTTGTTGATTCCTTCTCGCAAAGTATTATCGTCCCTAGTCTGTGTACTTGTGTAGACGCTAATGCTATTGTTCGACCATTCGGAGAAAGATACTAACTGTGTCATTGTCAAATCTCCAGAATGGCTCGAGGAGGCCGTGGAGGCCGTGGTGGTCGCGGTAACCACAATGATGATGAGGATGATCTGCCGCCACCACCCTCGATGGCTGAGGTCTTGATGGCCATTGAGGAGAACCGTGGGCGCAATGAGCGCTTGCTTGAGCAGTTGGTGCAGCAGAATGCACGGAGGAACGAGTGCAACACTCTCACTGAGTTCCTGCGCTCGCAGCCACCCACTTTGCTGATGCTAAGGAGCCACTGGAAGCTGATGATTGGCTTCGTGCTTTGGAGCGCAAGTTCTCCGCGCTCATGTCCCATTGGCGGAGCAAGTCAACTTTGCCACCTACCTCTTGGTTGGTGCTGCTGGCTGTTGGTGGGAGAGCCATGTGGCTTTGTTTCCAGCCAACCATGTCTTCACTGGGCTGATTTCGCACTGCCTTCCGTGCGGAGTACATTCCCCAGCCGATCATGGACTTGAAGAGGAGGGAGTTCCTGGATTTGCAACAGGGACGGATGGACCTCCGCACTTATGGTCGTGAGTTCAACCATCTCTCTCGTTACGCCCCAAGGGACGTGACCAATGATGCTGACAAGCAAGAGCTGTTCCGCAAGGGTCTGACTCCGCAGCTCCGCTATGAGCTATTGCCCTTCAGGTTCCAGACCTATCAGGAGCTGTTCAACCAGGCTTTCACTCTCGAGCAAGGAAGAAAGGAACTTGAAGCTTCCAAGAGGCCCGCACATGGGGACCACCAGAGTTCCTCGGGTTCTGAGAGCAAGAAGCGCAGGGTGTTTGTCCCTACAGCGCTGTGCCGCGTGCTCCATTCATGCCGAGAGCGGATACAGGCCACCTCCTCCGCGCCCCACTACTTCGACACTTGGGGTAGGCGGGAGTGGGTACCGTCCTATGCTACCTGCTCCACCTGGAGTCACTTGCTACACCTGTGGCCAGGCTGGCCACTACTCCAGGGAGTGCCCCCAGAAGGCACCTCTCGCGATAACTCCTGCACGAGCCCCTGCCACTCCAATGGCAAGGCTGGACCTATTGTGCGTGGTCGCCTGAACCACATCTCTGCTGAAGAAGCTGAAGAGGACCCCGGCGTTCTCATGGGTGAGTTACGAATCAACAATCAGCTACAGTTTTGTTTGATTCTGGAGCATCGCATTCATTCATATCCATAGCTTTTGCAAAAGACCACAAAATACCGTTTGAGAAAATGAGCGTCCCTTGGAGATCTCCACTCCTGGCTCCAAATGGCAAACCGATGGGGTTACTCCTGAAGTTCAGATTACTATCGGTTACTACTCTTTTCCTTTCGCTTTGGTAGCTCTGAGGTCAAGTGGCATTGATGTCATATTGGGCATGAACTGGCTAGCCAAATACCAGGCTAATCTCGACTGTGCTGCCAAGACCGTCACCGTGACCAATTCTTCGGTGACAGTGTGAAGTATTGGTCTGCACTGTCAAGACCTCCATCCTCAGTCATACCCAACTCACCTGAGATCCTCCTTTGCTTTATGGAAGGCGAACCCCTCCTGAAATCCAGGACATACACGTGGTGTGTGACTTCCCGGATGTGTTCCCGGAAGAATTGCCTGGCATGCCTCCTGACCGAAGTGTGGAGTTTGTCATAGATCTACTTCCCGGTACCGCTCCAATTTCCAAGAAGCCCTACCGTATGCCGGTGGAAGAGTTGGCTCTGTTGAAAGAGCAAATTGATCAGCTGTTAGCAAAGGAGTTCATCCAGCCTAGCAGTTCACCTTGGGGTTGTCCGGTACTCTTTGTCAAGAAGAGGGATTCTACCGTGCCTCGTCTAGTCTCTGACTATAGACCGTTGAATGCGGTGACAATCAAGAACAAGTATCCTATTCCTCGCATCAATGATCTGTTGGATCAGTTAGCTGGTGCAACGGTATTCTCCAAGATGGATCTGAGGTCAGGCTACCATCAGATAAAAATCAGAAAGGAGGATATTCCAAAGACGGCATTTGTTACTCGTTATGGCTCATATGAGTATACCGTCATGTCCTTTGGTCTCACAAATGCCCAGCTACTTTCATGAGGCTCATGAACTCCATCTTCATGGATTATCTTGATAAGTTTGTCGTCATTTACATCGATGACATCCTCATCTATTCTAAAACCGACGAAGAGCATGATGAACACCTTCGTTGGTTCTGACACGGCTTCGTGAACACCGTCTTTATGCCAAGTTCTCCAAGTGTGAGTTTTGGTTGGATAAACTTGTCTTCCTTGGTCATGTAATATCCGCAAATGGTGTGGAAGTCATTCCTGACAAGATTCAGTCCATTCTGGATTGGAAAACTCCAATGTCAGTCAAGGACATTCGAAGCTTTCTCGGATTGGCGGGTTATTACCGCCGATTCATCGAAGGTTTCTCCAAGATAGCCAAGGCCCTGACTGACCTTCTCAAGAAGGATAAAAAGTTTGTATGGTCGGCCGAAGCTGAAGAGAGCTTCAAAACACTGAAAGCCAAACTCACGTCCGCTCCTGTGCTTGTCCTGCCGGACACAAGCAAGGATTTCGTCGTCTTCTGTGACGCCTCTCTACAAGGTTTGGGCTGTGTGTAATGCAAGATGGCCATGTGGTGGCGTATGCTTCTCGCCAATTAAGCCGCATGAGCACAATACCCAACTCATGATCTAGAACTTGCCGCGTGGTCTATGCTTTGAAGCAATGGAGACCATACTGTTTGGTAACCGTTGCGAGATTTCTCGGATCACAAGAGTCTGAAGTACCTCTTCACCCAGCCGGATTTAAATCTCAGGCAAAGGCGTTGGTTGGAGTTAATCACGGACTATAATGTGAGTCTGAACTATCAACCCGGCAAAGCAAACGTCGTGGCTGACGCGCTAAGTCGGAAGTCCTATTGCAACAATCTGATGATTGAAGAGGCCAACCTGCCCTCCATGAAGAGTTCTCTCGTTTGAACTTAGAAATTGTTCCCTCCGGTTACCTTGCAAATCTGGAGATCAAATCTACTCTTGTAGATCAGATTAAGGATGCTCAAAAGCGTGACAAGGGTATTCTAAAAATCAAGGAGAACATTGCTAGCGGGAAGGCCAAATGTTTTCTGTCAATGAATCTGGAGTTGTTTATTTTGGTGACCGCTTGGTAGTGCCAAAGAAACGAAAATTGAGGGAGTTGATCCTCCAAGAAGCTCATGAATCTCCTCTCTCTATTCATCCCGGTAGTACCAAAATGTACCAAGACCTTCGGCCACAATTCTGGTGGACCGTATGAAACGGGAAATTGCTAGGTATGTTGCTGAATGCGACACCTGTCGACGGGTAAAGGCTGAACATCAAAGGCCTGCCGGCACTCTTCACCCTATTGCTATTCCCGAGTGGAAATGGGATGAAATTGGTATGGACTTCATTACTGGTCTGCCGAAGTCTCCAAAGGGACATGATGCCATTTGGGTCATCATTGATCGACTATCAAAAGTGGCTCACTTCCTCCCCGTTCGTGTGGACATTACTGCTGCCAAGTTGGCAGACCTGTATACCTCTCGTATCGTCGTCCTTCACGGCATTCCCAAGAAGATAATTTCTGATCGTGGAAGCCTATTCACCTCCAAGTTTTGGACTAGTTTCCAAACTGCTATGGGAACTCGTCTTAACTTCAGCACCGCGTTCCATCCTCAAACTGATGGTCAGACCGAAAGAGTGAACCAAGTTTGGAAGACATGCTTAGGGCATGTGTAATCTCTTTTGGCAAGGATTGGGAAAAGTATCTCCTTTCGCGGAATTCTCCTACAACAACAGCTATCAAGCTAGTCTGGGCATGGCTCCATTTGAGGTTCTATATGGAAGAAAATGCCGCACTCCTCTAAATTGGTGAGACCGGAGAGAGGCACTCTTTGGTCCAGATATTATCAATGAAGCTGAGGAGAAGGTTAGAATCATAAGGGAGAATCTGAAGATTGCTCAGTCTAGGCAAAAGAGCTACTATGATAAGCACCATCAGGAAATTCACTATGAAATTGGTGATAAAGCTTATCTCCGCGTCTCTCCCCTTCGTGGCGTTCGCCGCTTCGGAATCAAAGGGAAATTGGCACCTCGCTATGTTGGCCCTTTCACCGTTCTGGCCAAGCGAGGAGATCTTTCTTATAAGTTGGAGTTACCGGTCATCTTTCCCAATGTACATGATGTGTTTCATGTCTCTCAACTTCGCCGGTGTTTCAAAGATCCTATCCATGGGGTCAATCATGAGGAGTTGGATCTCCAGGAAGATCTTACCTATCGCGAGCATCCTATCCGTGTCCTGGATGAAGCCGAAAGGAAGACCCGTAACAAGACTACCAAGTTTCTCAAGATTCAGTGGTCGCACCATTCCGAGGAAGAAGCAACTTGGGAAAGAGAGTCTAGTCTTCGTGAGGAGTATCCCGACTTCTTTTCGCACTCTTAGAATCTCGGGACGAGATTCCTGTAAGGGGGGTAGAATTGTAACAGCCCGAAGTGGAAACCCTAAAAACCCGTGTAAAATTTTCGCTTTTGTGTTCCTTGCATCATGGCATCCTTGCATCAAAGTGTAACATTTGGAACCTTTAACTTGTCACTAGGGAATTGTGCTAGGGAAGTGTTGATGTTGCTAGGGAATTGTGGGAGTTGCTAGGGAATTGTGGAGGTTTGATAACATTTCAAAAACCAAATTGCCAATTGTGCTTCCACAAATTTCAAAACAACGAAGGCACTCAATCTGGCAAACTAAAATTACTTTGACATCTCCTACTTGTCAAGGAAGTTCCAAGAGCTCCAAAATAATATTTTGCAATTGCTCCAAATTGTTAAAGGAGCAACATTTTTGAATTGAGCAAAAATGCCCTATTCACGTTTCTAAACAAAAGTGGTCCAAACAATTTTATTTTGAGACGCCAATTTTTGTGGTGCTTCTCTACTATATGGGGAGGCTACCAGAATTTTCTCATATTTTTATAAAATGTTTCGGTACCTCAATTAAATCAGAGATGTACTGCTGGTTTTAAAAGAAACAGAAAAGGGCTTCTTTGTATTTAGCGGAGGACCTGTTCATGATGGAATCAAAACTTCCAGGGGGTTTTCTGGAAAATTGCATCGTCTCTCACCTCCGGCTTTCCCGCGACCACCATGCCGCCGTGCCGCGCAGCACACCGCGCCCGGGCCCCCCTCTGCCCTGCCTTCCTCGACGAGGAGAACAAGCCACGAGGCTGCACTGCTCCTCCTACCCCGTCCCCACTCGCTCACCTGCTCCATCTCCCTCTCATCCTGCTCCCCACCGAGCCGCCATGGAAGCCGAGCTCCGTCGTCGCCTCGCCGTCGACTGAGGCATCCCCGAGCAAAACCAAGGGCACCACGAGCTCCGCCGCGACGCCTGCTTCATCCTCACCGAGGGAATCGAGCCGAGGCGCTGTGAATCGCCGCCGCCGTCCACCACTTCGCCGCTGGCCGCCGAGCACCGCCGCGGACAAATTCGTCGACCCCGAGCATCTCCGACACCCCTGCGAGCTTCCCCGAGCTCAGGGTGAGCACGCCGTCTCTCTGGAACCCATCTCCCTCTCGCTCTTGCTGTATCCTCGCCGTTGCTTCACCGTGGCCGCCGCGCCCGCCATGGGTGCAGAGCTTCGGATATTCCGAGCTGCCCGCGATCGGATTATCCGAGCCACACCAGTGCGTGGAATCCTTTAGTCCTTAGCCGATTTTTCAACACCAGAGAGGATCGGATAATCCGAGCTGGAGAAGATCGGAACTTCCGAGGTGTTCCAGTACGAGATGTTCTTCTTCCCTTAGTCATATATGGAGTCTATTTTTGTATCGGATATTCCGAGTCTAGTTAAATCGGATATTCCGATTTTTCCCAGCCCCAAAAGTTTGTACTGCTCCTCTTATTTTTCTCCCTTCTATTTTTGTCTAGGCATTTCCCTTGCTGCTTAAACATCATTTGTAAAGGACATGAATTAAAAGAGGGAGAGTAAAATGCAAAAACTTTTATTTGGTCAATAATTCCAGTGTTGTTTGATTTAGTTAATAACCAAGCATATTTAAAAGAGGGAATAAAAGGGTAATAACTTGTATTTCCTCGGGACTTCATTAAAATGTGTTCGTGATACCCAATTGTCCGGAAATTTTGTGAACAACATACTAGACTAACAGTCATGCATATTCGATCACCGTACCCGCAATGTACTTCCGGACGCTAGGAGATTCATTAAAATAAATATGGGGTGTTTTTCCTCTCGCATGAAGTATTGTTTCTCGCCCCCATTTAATTTGTCGGATAGCTAATAATAAGTCGGTGCATTAAAATGTCATATCATCATTTTTTTGTATGCATTGCACCATTGCCATGTGTTGATTGTTGTTTCTGCTTTCCGGTGTTGTTGCTCTCCGGTAGATCACGAGTCCGGAGTTGAGCCTCATTACTCCGACGAGCAGTTTGACTACTCTGCTCAACAAGGCAAGCGTAATCCCCCCTCTGAACATATCTTATCCTATGTTTCCGCAAATATTTTCTCCACTATAATATTGCATGCGGTTCTAAATGTCAATTTGTTGGATTAGAGTATCCTATAGTTGCATTAGGATTCCGATGCCATTACCTGTTTTTCCTCCTATTATCCATAGGTTTGTATTGTTGGCCCGAGATACTTACTATGCTATGTTGATGCTTAGCCATGCTTAGTAAATTGCGTAGCTATACGATGGATGGTTTGTGGTGGAAACAGGTGATGAGATGAATGGTTGTTGGTGGAGGAAATTGTGGTGACGGATAATAAAATGCTAAAAGGTGGGGATGAGAGGCCACTGTGGTTGTGGTGTTTTGTCTCGTTCTCGCCGCCTAGGAGCGAGTTCTATACCTCTTGAACCAAGACTGAGCGTGCAACCATGCGTGAGGCCTATGCATTTGCAGGAACCCTCATAGACTAAATAACTCGGGCGGGGCTAGCCAGGGTCCTCTAGTTCGGGCTTCCAGTTGCGCGTGCGTGATGATGGTGGGATGAACTGAGATGAGGATGATGGTATTAGGAAAATGAGTGGCCACGGGGCAGGGTGTGTGATCCACTGCTCCGTCCTCACTGATGATCCTGGGTTAGTCCTTAACGAGGGAGAAGTCGACACCGCTCCCACCCAGCCGGCTTTCCAAGGAAGAGAGCTAATGATCAGGTAATGGGCCGGACGGTACGCGTGGCAAACATTTGTACACCCCTGCAGGGTTAAATCTTTTCGAAAAGCCGTGTCCGCGGTTATGGACGACTTGGGAAGTGAAGGTAAGATCATAGAATAACCTTAACGGAATGATTAAAAACTGGGTACTAGAGGTACCACTCACATATGCAAGGTGAGCTTCCTCGAGGGTGATTCGGGGAGGTGCCTTTGATGAACAGGTACAATGGTTGATGATGAGTAAGGGGATGAAAGAAAGAGTTACTCCCTACCTCTTTTGAAAATATTCTGATTAGTCGATGCTTCTGAGTTATGTCTTTTAAAATAAAATCAGCTTTATGCAAAACAGCCATAAAACCTTGGAAGCCAATCATCGAGCATATATTAGCTCTTAATCTTGCGAGTTCATCGAACTCAACGTCGTTTGCTTATTTTCAGGAGAGGACTTCACCGACCTCGAAGGTGGGTTCTTTGTGGACGTCGACGAGTAGTCTGGGGTTCCTAGGTGGCAGCTTGGGACATCCTGGAACAGCTGGCGCTGTGATGTTTATTTGTAGGCCTCTTAGGCCATAATCTGGATCTTGTTGTTTAGAACAACTTAATTTTGCTTCCGCTTGTTGTAATGTTGGGTCTGTGACCTCTGGTTGTCATTTGCTATCTTTCTCTATTATAAGAGTTGAGCTATAATGATTTGTGTCGTAGAGTCTGTGATGTGCAAGTTGTTCCACAAGTCTTGATCTCTCTATTATGATTTGATAGTGTGTCTGGTGGTGTCGGATAACCGGAGACACAGTATCACTGTATAGCAGTCGGGTCGGGGCGCCACAACGATGGTGACTTCAAGACCGTGGTGACGTTTGTTGGTGGGTGGCAAGATGGGTGGAGCGCTACAGATTGTCCGAGACATGGTTTTTTTGGGGTTGGGAGAAATCCCTGCCATTGTGGCACCGACGTGGTGACGCTTGCGAGTGTCACCCTTCCTTCTTGAGGGGCGTCGGGTGTACCTCTTCCCCACTCCTCGGAGCTTACCGGGGGAAACCCTAGGTCTGTCCGGGCAGCAGCGTCGTCGTCGTCGCTTTCCTTCTTGTAGGTGTTGTTTGGTACGTGGTGATTTAGAGTGCTAGGTTTGTGGTGGGAATTCGCCGGAGAGGGCGCAGCGGTTGCGGGTCACTTTCGTTTTCGTTGATCCGCCGGTGTCGGCTTTGTTTTCTTTTCTTTTTCTCTTCCTTTTCTTTTGAGCATGACTGTGCTGTTTGCCTCAGCAATGGCCTCATTGTTGTATCGGGTGGTTGCTATATTAATATAGCGGGGCGAAAGCCTATTTCTTCAGGTCACCTGCGGGCGGAGGCCCATAGAGCAGAAGGAGTTCCAGGACTACCCATACCCAGTCTTGTTGGCCGACTTGGTGCTCCAGCACTGGTGCTATGGATCCCTCGCCGACATGGTTGATGAGAGGCTCCAGAATGACTACAATTTCGATGAAGCCTGCCTAGCGTTGAAGCTCGGGTTGCTGTGCTCGCACAAGCTGCCATGCACAAGGTCGTGCATGAGGCAGGCCATGCAGTATCTCGATGGCGATGCGCCGTTTCCGGACCATACGCTGGAAGCGGTAACGTCAAATTATAGAGGGTCGGAGCCTAGCGGCATGTGTTCCCCGCCGCCGTCAACGAGTTTCGGCACCATATCGGTTGACCTCTTGATCTCAGGAGGAAGATGACGGACCTCCAAGAGCAAGGTCCATACAAGACCGACAAAATAATGCATGTATTGATCGAATCTTCATGACCAATTTTTATAGTTGGTATACTAGAATCAACGCTCACTAGTAGAAAAAATCTTATAGGTGAGATGCTATCAGTGACGCACCAGATCCTGGTGCGCCACTGATAGTCTCTCACCTCGGCTTGTGGATTTTGGCAAAATTTACCTGTGGCGCACCAGATTCCAGTGCGCCACTGGTAAATTTTTAGCAGTGGCGCACCGTACACCTGGTGCGCCACAGGTAAGTTCCAACTAAACTTGAAAAATTTCGAGGTGGAGGAGAGAGACTATCTGTGGCGCAGCAGACAGTAGTGCGCCACTGCGCCACTGGTAATGTTTTGCCCGGTGCGCCACAGGTAATTTTTTCCCCAGTGGCGCACTGCGGCTGGTGCGACAGAGGTATTTCCTTTTTTTTATTCTCCACCCACGCACACACATCACACACCCACACACACAACACCAGCCACACACCACGCCCTTGGCTCCAGCGATGCAGTTTCTCTCTCCTCGCCCAGATGCAGTTTCTCTCTCCTCGCCGGCGCAGCTCACCTCCCGCCCTCACCCTCCCGCCCGCTGCCCCACAGCCGTCGCCGGCCTCACGGCCGCCTCTCCACTGCCTCGCCGCCACGGCCGCCTCTCCACTGCGGCCGCGCCGCCACCACGCTCGCTCTCCTTATCGTCGAGGCCCTCGCCGCGCTCGTGGCCGACGCGGTGACCTGCGGATGGACCGCGCCGCCGCCGGACAGGAGACCCGACCAGCGGATGCAGGCTGCTGGCCTCCTCCTTCGACGCTGCCAAGTTCGTGGCGCTGGTGGCCGCAGGGTCTGGTGCCCTTGTCCGCCGCAGCAGTGCCTCGGCTCCGACGTGCTCACTGGGAACTGCCGGTGAGACACCTCTCCTCCCCCACCCCCTCCCTCCCCTAGAAATATCCATCTTGGATGATTCATGCTCGTAGTCCCATGATTTTTGCTGCTGTCCGATTGGATCCCATGCCCGTTTGTACATTCATCTTGCAGTAGGTATTGTACCAGTAGACTCCTAAATACTAGGATTTAATCCTGCTCCAAAAGGTTGGTCGCTTCCTATATTCCAGTACATCGTCTGCAAACGATCTGTTGAATTTATACATCCGGCCTGAATAAATCAAACTGCAATCCCCGCATAAATATGCTGATTGTTACGAATAAGACTGCTTGTTAGGAATAAGAGCAAAAGTAGCATACCAAGTAAATCATCCGGCCTGAACAAATCAAACTGCACTAGCCACATAAATATACTGCTTGTTAGGAATAAGGCTGCTCGTTAGGAATAAGATATTGAGCATAGTCAAGCAAAAAAAGGTAAAAAAAATGAGTTGCAGGATATTATCTTAGTGTCTCACCGATGAGCGATGCAACTAATCCATAATGTGCTTGGGGTAACAGCTGATGAAGCAAGCAGACACGTACACGGCCAGCCCCTAGTGCACCATGGAGTTCCAAGCTCGCTGGTCACTGAAATCCAAATAAGGAATATAAGATTACGAGAAAAAATAGGCCCAACTATTGAATGAAGTACTTGTTTTTAATATGTTGTTTGGAAACTAAGAACCTCCATGTTCTTCATATTGCTAACCTATTCTGTGCTCTCAAAACAGGCAACTCATATGTATTCCGAAAGCTAACTGTTGGTCAGAATTAATCATTGTTCCATATGCTGAGACCCAAAGCAGCAGGTTCAGTCTAGATTAGTCATGATAGTACATTCGTTTCAGACCCAAACTACAATGCATCTAGCTAGCTAGCTAGCTAGCTATATTACACATAGCATATTCTGGTTCCATATGCTGAGAACATGTTGAAATTGTCTAGATGTTCTACATCCAAGTTAGCTAGCTGCTGATGATAATCCTACATCTATGGACGTTCTGATGCAATCCAAGTCAGCCGAATTGCTTGAACTGAAACCCAAAACGTCTACTTTCCCAAGCTTGTTCATGTGCTCATTCTTCTATTAGAAATCAACATTTTGTTACTAGCAGCATATGAAATGACACTATTGGGATACCACTTAGCGACCAGATGATTCAGCTATGTCACTATGCTAAAACATGTCTTGAGACAGAGATATGACACATTTTACAAAATTTAGAGAGGTGGGGCTTAGGTAAATATTGAGGTCACTGCCATCTTAAAACAAAATTAAAGCATTGCACATTTCCTATTGATTAGTACGCTGGACATGCCTGATTTGATTAGTCCACTGTCTGGAATGGTACTGTTTTCTTACCATATGTGAACATGTTCCATTTTGTGTGATAAATTCCGAGTTTCTTTTGCATGGCAGCGACAACATCGACAAAGGGGCTGCGGGACCGACGACATCAACAAGGGGCTGCGGGACCGACGACATCGACACGGGCTGCGACGATATTTTACGACGACGACATCTTGCAGCGACGCTGCCGCCGCCGCTACTTCTGTATATTTGTGTTTCTAAAACAATGTGGTGTGTTGTAATTAATAATGTAGGATACCACTCTTTAAAATGCTATTTGTGTTTTTGAACTTCGCAACAAATAATTGTTTTGATTTTTTTTAATCCCGAAAATGATACTAGTGGCGCACAAAATAGAAAGGGCGCCACTAGTAATATATTGTTTAATATTCCCAAATTATTAGCAGTGGCGCACAATACAACATGTGTGCCACTGGTATTCACTTACCAGTGGCGCACACTTTGTCCTGCGCGCCACTGATAACTGAGATATGTGCCCCCCAGAGACTATCAGTGGCGCACGGGCTGGTGCGCCACTGATAATTTGGTTACCTGTGGCGCACCGCTAGTGCGCCACAGGTAACACTTACCTGTGGCGCGAGTTTAGTGGCGCATCGTGATAGTCGATTTTGGTGCGCCACTAGTAGCCTTTTTTCTACTAGTGGCTGTACTTTTTTTTAT
The DNA here is from genome assembly GCA_947311845.1 of Poa pratensis. Classification (NCBI taxonomy): domain Eukaryota; kingdom Viridiplantae; phylum Streptophyta; class Magnoliopsida; order Poales; family Poaceae; genus Poa; species Poa pratensis. Next base: position 11,363,832 of record CAMZMU010000051.1, read on the forward strand.
AGACGATTAAGATATGCTATGTAGGTACTCCCAGCTTGGTGCATGGAGTGTTCGACCATGGATCCATGTTATATAAAGGCCTGATTCGTAGAAAATTTACTCGAGATTTAAGGGGTTTTGGAAACGCCCAGGCGATTTGCATGAATAAATCACAGGCGGCCCATGCATATACCACGGTGACTGATATTTGTTTATCTATTTCCTTCTCTATATTGGGTTGCCCTTTTTTCTTCCTTTTTTTGAAACTCATAGCATTATATTAAAATCAACCGGTGTTACAATCCTTCCTGATACAGGCATCAAGGAAGTTGGGGATGTAATTCATCCAGAGGCATCTTCTTCTGTCAGCGCTACATTGCTTGGCACACAAATGAGCCAGCTCATTAGCATCTCTAGGTACAAAATTCAACGAAAAAGATGCAAAATTCCCGGTTAGCTCACGTATTTCCATCAAGATCGGTGCTACTTCAGAACGATCGAAGGTGGAGGACGACCAAAGATTGACAATCTGCTGTGCATCTGTTTCAACTTCCACCTCACGAAGGCCTCTGGCAAGGGCAATTTGTACTCCATCTCGGACAACATATGCTTCCATAACCAGCGCGCTAGCAGCAAACTCATACCATATGGCTTGAGCTCGAAGTAGCTTCCCCTCGTGATCTCGCAAACCGACCCCTGTTCCCCCTTGGTGAAGATCATCTGAATAGGCCGCATCCACATTAATCTTCAGTTTACCCCGGGGTGGAGGACACCAACTTGCTCTAGGTTTAGACTGATTCTTTACTTTCTCTTTACCCGTAGCTACCAGGTCGAACACCACATCACAAGTCCATTTGACGGATTGGCTAATAGTCCTTGATGACTCGCCATGCACCCTTGCATTCCTCTCTGACCAAACCGCCCAAGCACCACATAAGATAATACAGCAGTCCTTGTTGGAAACCTTCCGATCATCTACCATGTCCATCGCCCAAGAATCAGGGTGCAGCTCTGGAACCTTCGTTCCTACAGCCAATTTGATCTCTGTCCAGAATAGCTTTGTCCAAGTACACTTGAAAAGAGCATGGTGAATAGACTCCTTCTCCCCACAAGCTTCACAGAAGTTTATCTTCTCAATATGCCGGTCAAACAGAATTTCTTTGGTGGGTACGAATTTGTTGATTACTCGCCTCCAGAAATTACGTACTTTGGGAGGAACCGAAAGCTTCCATAGCTTCTTCCAGCAATTTGATTCTGTACCAAACGAGGTACCCGCAGAATAATTACGCCCATGCTGGACTAGTGATCTATAAGCTGATCGAACCGAGAAAAAACCAAGTTTCTCCGGTTGCCAAGCCCATGTATCTTCCATCACCTTGCCTATTGGAATTCTAAGGATTGCTTCCGCATCTGTGTGGATGAAATTGTGATGAACTTTTTAAAAGTCCCATTCTCCTATCACCGGTTCTATTAATTCCTCCACCATGGTGATGTTACTCTCTTCCTTCTTGTACAGCGGTCTCTTGTTGAAATTATCCAGTATCCACGGATCCTCCCATGAATTAATAGATGCACCATCGCCTACTCTCTTGATAATTCCCAGCTTTAGAGCTTCTCTACCATGGAGAATTGCCCTCCACGTGTGTGATGAACCTCTCTTCCTTGTGGCTGTCATAAAATCCCCAGAGTGGAAATATTTTCCTTTCAAAACTCTCGCACACAAGGAGTTAGGATTTGTGAGGAGCCGCCAACCTTGCTTTGCTAACATTGCTTGATTGAACTGCTCAAGATCCCTGAAGCCCATCCCTCCCTCGCTTTTCGGACACGCCATCTCACGCCATTTGCGCCAATGCATCTTGCGCTTCTTCTCATCACCTCCCCACCAGAAACGTGAGATGATACTGGTTATTTTCTTACACAACTTTTTTGAGAGCTTGAAGCAGCTCATTGAGTAAGTAGGGATAGCCTGACATATTGCCTTTATCAACGCCTCTCTTCCTGCACTATTCAGATGTTGAGGAACCCAGCCATTTACTAATCTCTTGATTTTTGTAAGAATACCTTCAAACTGAGCATCTATGGATCGCCCCAATGCTGTCGGGAGCCCTAGATATTTCTCAACTAATGCTTCATTAGTTATTGCCGCTGCCAAATGAACCTCTTGCTTCATCTCATTTGTGCAATTGGAGCTAAAGAATATTGCCGACTTGGATTTATTCACCAATTGACCCGAACCAACATGGTACCTCTCAAGAACATCATTTATACGTTGAGCCCCAGCAGTAGTGGCTTGAGTAAAAATGATGCAGTCATCCACAAATAATAGATGGGATATCCAGGGAGCATGGATTCCCACTCGTACTCCTCTCGCCAGATGACCTGTACCAACATGTTTTAATAAACAGGATAGACCTTCCGAGCATAAAAGAAACAAATATGGACTGATCAGGTCCCCTTGTCTAATACCCCTCGAGGGTTTGAAAACATCCGAGTAAACGCCATTGACACGGACAGAGAAGGACGCCGTCTCGACACATGTCATTATTCTGTCAATCCAAAAACCCGAAAAACCCAACTTCTCGATGATCTTTCTCAGATAGATCCACTCAACTCGGTCGTACGCCTTTGCCATATCAAGCTTAATCGCACAAGCTCCAGACTTTCCCTTCTTCCGCTTCAAATAGTGAATGCACTCATAAGCTGTGAGCACATTATCAGTAATTAACCTTCCTGGGACAAATGCACTTTGTTCTTCCGAAATGATCTTCTCTAAAATCGGTCGGAGGCGCAAGGCAGGCACCTTTGACGCTATCTTATACAATACGTTACATAAGGAGATTGGTCGGTACTGAGATAAATTCTTCGGATCCTTAATTTTGGGAATAAGAACTAGGACAGTTTTGTTAACCTCTTCCGGCATCACACCTGTGTCAAAAAAGAGTTTAATGGCATTTCAAACCGGCTGCTTTAGCACATTCCAGTGCCTTATATAAAAACCCACTGTGAACCCGTCCGGTCCCGGAGACTTGTTAGGATGCATCATAAAGAGGGCTGCTTCTATCTCCATGTCTGTAAGCTGTGCGCATAGCTTTTCATTCATTAAATCATCGACCTTCCGCTGGACTCCCTCTGTAACCAAATCAGGATTCACACCCATGTCTGCTGAAAACAAGTTCCGATAGAACTCAATAGCAGCGTTCTCCAATGCTGGTTGTGACACAATAAATTCACCATTATCTAGCTGAAGAGATTTTATTTTATTTTGCCTCGAACGCTCCTTGGTTTTAGCATGAAAGAAGGAGGTATTGCGGTCCCCTTCCTTTGACCATTGAATACGAGAACGTTGTTTTGCCATCATCTCCTCTCGGGCCAACAATTCTGAAATTCTGTTCATCAAAGATTTCTCCTCCCTTGATGGCCCCGCCCTTAAAGACCGAGCACGCAAGCTCTCTAGCCTTGCTCGCATATTTTTTAGTTGCTTCCGAACATTGCCAAACTCATCTCTGCTCCAAGATTGGAGCCTCCTTCTTACCCCGCCTAGAGAATCCGACACCGCTGATAGATCGCCCAAGGTGGGGATCCAAGCATCTTCAACGGTACTAGTGTAATTCTCATGTCTTGTCCAGGCATTCTCAAAGCGGAAAGGCCTAGGCCCACCGTTTCCATGATCATCAACCGAACCAGAAACCTTTATCAATAGTGCACAGTGGTCTGATTCGGTTGTCTGAATATGAACAACCTCAGAATTACCGAATTTGTCCATGAAGCGATCATCTCCTAGACCGCGATCCAGGTGAACCTTAATTTTTCTAGTCCCCTGTTGCCTGTTGTCCCATGTATAAGGCAGGCCTGAATAGCCCCTATCAATGAAACGACAGGTATCCACTGCATCCCGAAAACCCTCCATCGTCCATTCTTCCCTCGTATTACCCCTAAACTGCTCATCCGAGTGAAGAACTTCATTGAAGTCCCCGGCACACAGCCAAGGGTTATCGTATTCGCTTCTGAGGAACTCCAGCAGTTCCCAACTTCGCCTACGCCGAGATCTAGCAGGGCTACCATAAACCCTGTAAACCTCCACTCCAAATCCCCAAATTAACATTCTTAATTAGAACATCCATATGTGATGTACTGAATGATTTCAGGCTCACCACCGAGTCATTATTCCAGAACATGACAAGTCCTCCACTCAAACCTTCACACTTCACCCCAAAAGCATGCTGAAAATCGAATTGAAACCTCAAATTTTGCGCTCTCGTAGCAGACAGTTTGGTCTCCGAGAGAAAGACCAAAGCCGGGTGGTGCAACTGAATCAAGTTGCCAATTTCTTGAACTGTCTCCAATCGCCCACATCCCCGACGGTTCAAACATAAGAGATTCATTAGACCGGACGTACTCCTCTCAGGACTATTGATCGTCTTCTAGCACAGTTAACACGGACGTACCAAGCACGGCCAATCAAACCCCAAGAAGACCAGCTGATCGATGTAGCTTGCTACAGACCACGTCGCCAAGCACAATAGCCTGCGTCCAAGCCTATCAAACTGACCACGGAACAACACAGAACAGATCACGCTACCTCTTTCACCTCGGAATCTTCAAATCAGAACGGAACAGAAAACTCACCGTCGGAAGAACATCCGACGGGAGGAGAATAACCCTGAACGGGGACAGAAAACTCACCGTCGGAAGAACGGCCGACGGGAGGAGAATAACCCTGAACGGGGACAAGACCAGCGGTGCCAGGCACCCGAAGAAAACAGCCGCCGACGGCGGCGGTGAAACCCTAGGTCGCCTCTGTTATCGCCATAGCGAGAGAAAAACGATTACGTCCCTCCCGGTTAACAGCGACGTATCTTATGAATGCGGTCTAATTGTGCATGCCCTTTTTTCTTCCTGGACAGGATGTTGATGTTCATGAGGGAAGCTCCCTTTTTTGAGGGGTCATGAGGGGAGCTCCTGTTTACCCGGGTGCTCCTATAGGACGCTCCTAGCGTAGCTTTACGCGCAAACGCGTACCCCCGCGGTGGGACGGCACGTTCGTGGGCTTGGCCCATGTTTGCACTGCTAGACAACACGTTCGCGTGTTTACTGTTTCGCGCACCAATTTGCGCGCGAGTGAACGTACCAAGATTGGGCGACTATACGCGTACAAAACCTGGTGCTTGACGTACATTTACAGACGCGAATGTATAAATTGTGCGAAAAACTGTGAGCACCGAATTTCAAAAAGCCAAGAAAAAATTTCATGAATTTAAAAATGGTTCTTAAATTTGAAAATGAACCATTTTGAAAAATAAACATTTTCAAAATCTTAACATTTTTAAAATGAACCTTTTTCGATAATTATTTTTTTAAATCTCAAGCATTTTCGAAATCTGACCATTTTAAAAAACGAACCTTTTTCAAATCTGAACTATTTTGAAAAATAAACATTTTTCGAAAATGAACAATTTTAAAAAATGAACATTTCTCGAAAACTGAACTATTTCCAAAAATCTGAACCAATTTCTGAAAATGAACCATTTTCAAAATATGAACATTTTCGAAAACTGAACATTCAAAATACGAACATTTTTTCGAAACTAAACTATTTTCAAAATAAGAATTTTGGAAATGTAAAACCATTTTAAAATAAATTTTTCAAAAAAATCTGAAAATTTTTATGAATTTAAATAGATAAAAAATAAAAGAAAATAACCAAAAAATATATTAAACGCCCTGAACCAAAAAAAACCAGTAATCAGAAAAAAAAAAAAGGGAACCAGAAGATTCTAGAATCTTCACTAAACCGAAAAAACGGAGCTGGAAAAAAATGGGCCGGCCCAATAGACGCGGTCGGTGCTGTAGGCGGAGGGGGTACACGTTTGCTGGCTAACTGACGCTACGGGCGTCGGTTAGGAATCGCCTGTTTACCCCTTTGTGCGCACTACACCAAAACATCGGGCCGGGCTATATTCAGGTTGGATCTAAAAAAACTGACATAAATAAATTAGGCCTGAGCTGGTCTAGACTCTATACTAGCCCATAATTGGCATAAATATGCTTATTCTTTGTTAAAAATCATATTCAGGATAAAACTATAGTGTAAAAGAGCCTAATTTTGATAAAATATTAAAAATGAATTTTTGGGCCTACATCGGGCCTAGTCTGAAGCTTGACGTTCTTGAGCCTCGGTTTTCCAGCAGAACCCATTATGAAATTTTCAAAAAAAAAGCAGAACCCATTATGAAAGTCTGATGTAGACCCGAAAATTCATTTTCTATATTTTATCACAACTAGGCTCTACATGAGGGCTTTAGGGGAGCTCTGCCTACATGAGAGGTTTCACGGGCCGCACCAAATGCAGCCCAATAAAACGTACTGGATTAGTTTTTAGGAATATCAAAAAAATTATCAACTTTAAGTTTATTTTATAGTGTATTTATAAATATATTACTGTATCGAAGAAAATATAATTCGCATTTTATCATTGTTCCCAACGTTATCTGAATAGGTGCTCCGCCATGCCAACAAAAAGTTACTTTATGCGCCTTCGTGAAATAGATTTCCACTCCCGTTACAACGGACATGCGTTTCGTATAAGTGAAAACATACGACTACACATGAATATTCTTTGAAGTCGTTAACATACCTTTTGAACCTGTAACGCTTTTTCAAACCATGTAAACATTTATTTTAATCCCTGAATGTAATTTATTTGTGTGAATATTTTTGTAACCCGTAAACATTATGACTTGCAAAATTTAAACTTAGTTTTGGGTTATATGAAAAAAATTAAAATGGAAAAACTTTTATAAAAAAATTACGTATCTAGAGAAAATGTCCATGTATTCATGATTTTTATTTGAAAAAGTTAAAACTGGAAAAAAAACAAAAAATAGAGAAAGAAAATTGAAAAGAAAACACAACAGCTTATATTCTACCTCTCACCACTCCACCCACACAGACACCACACGCCTCTCCTATCACTCCCACACACCGGCTCCATGCCGACCGGCGCGTCTCGTGCCGCGGCTGCACTTCCGACATATCACGTTGGTTTGGGACAGTTAACGGTCACGCCGCGGACGAGAATCGGTAGGCCGCCGCGGCACAGTCGCTCGAGGATCCAAGACGCCGGTCCTAGGTAGCATGAACCACGACACTCGTCTGTACTTTCATTAAAACGCAGTTGTACTTCGGTTGTTAAACTCGTTCATTTTACTTCTGTTTACGTTGTTGTTGTACTTCAGCCGTTATGTTGAATAAAATGTACATGTAGTTCTTTTAAACTGATGTGTTAGCTATATTGAATTGATGAAGGCACATGGTTTCCATAAACATCAAGTAAAAAATATGCAAAATTAGCCATTGAAAAAAACAAACTGTATTTTTTTTGTATCATTACAGAGGAAAATGACGTGGCCAAATAGTTTCATTACACAGAAAGAAAGAAAATAAGAGTTGAACACGGTCGGGAAACCTTTTGCGGGAAGAAAACCTGACCTTACCGAATCATACTTCTACCTAATAATTGTTGTCCTCCTTATCTGCTGATGAATGTCCTCATAATAGTGTGCTTTCTGACCCCAGCGGATTGCAATGCTAAGATCTCAGCTGATCTTTCTATGAGACCAAAGAAATTGGACTTCGTCCGGTCTAGCTAGAATATGGCTGCTAGTCGTCAAACCTCGCAACAAACCAAACCCCACGGTCTAGCTAGACCGGTTGGACAGGAACCGGTACTAAAGGGGGCATTAGTACCGTTCCAGAGGCGAGGCGGCCGGCCGAAAGCCGTCCCGGTTGGTGCGGGGCCTTTTGTCCCGGTTGGTTGGGGCAGGCGGCTGCAGTGGGGGGCCCCACGGCGAGACCCTTTAGTACCGGTTCGTAACACGAACCGGTACTAAAGGCCCATCTTTAGTACCGGTCCGTACTACGAACCGGGACTAAAGTTTCCCCTATATATCTACTTCCACCCCGAGCCCAGCTCCATTTTTCCTGCTCGAGCACAACTCCATTTTTTGCTCTCTCTTTCCTCTCCCGAGCTCGAGTTCACCCCATTTTTCTCCAACATTTGTCAAGATTAGTGGCACCTACCTATACAAGGGTTAGCAACTTCATCCTGTCTTCCGGCATTTCAAGTTTAGCTCATTTTATTGCTAGTTTAGCTCATTTGATTTTTGTAGTGCTAGATAGGTGTTTGATGAAATGCCTAAGTTAGGGATTTCATTTGTTTTATATGCATTTTGAGCTCAAATTAAAGTATGATTTGTGGTTTTTTATAGTGTCGTCCCGTCCCCTTTCTCACCGCCGTCGATCGCCCGCGCCGCCCCGTCACCGACACCACCACGGTGAGCCTCTTGTTTTTATCTTTTATTTTAAAAAATCTTAGTTGTATGATTTAGATGCATAATTATTACTTGTATAATTTTCTTATTTATATAATTGTTTGTTATATATAGTGTCATGGTTTTGACATCTGTCCACACCGGCTCTCGTCTGCTCTATTATTCGGATGTGGTACGATTGTTTGTTATAACTATATATTTGTTTAATTTTGTGTTTATGACAATTATGCCGACAGTGGTGTCCGCTTTGATGCGACAAACGACAATGTGACAAAGGACACATATTATGGTGTCATAGAGCAGATATGGGAACTTGACTATGAACCTTCTTTTAAGATCCCTTTTTTTCAGTGCAAATGGGTCAATCTGTCAGACGGGGTAGAGATAGACCCGCAGTACGAAATGACTACAGTGGATCTCAAGAATCTTGGGTACCACACCGAGCCATTCGTCCTAGCCAATGATGTGGCTCAGATTTTCTATGTGAACGACATGTCTTCCAGACTGAAAAAAAGAAAAGATAAGAAAACGAATACATCATACGATGAGCCAAAACGCCACATAGTTCTTTCAGGGAAAAGAAACATTGTGGGAGTGGAGTACAAGACAGACATGTCAGAAGATTACAATAAGTTTCATGAAATTCCTCCCTTCAAAGTGAAAGCTGGCCCAAGTATCCCGTTAAATGATGAGGATTCTCCATGGTTACGGCGCAATCAGAAGAAAGGATCGACATACGCGAAGAAAACAAAATTTATACCCCAACAATAGATAGGGGATGTTGTTGGTGATGTGTAATAATGTATTAAACCTTTTATATAACTGTTGTTGGTGATGTGCGTTAGTTTGCTCTGAGATTTTCAAAAAAATCATTTTAAGGTACACAAGTATTGGTTATATCACAGAACATTCGATAGTTTTGAAAAATTCGACCATTTTCAACGAATAGACAGGGCGGCCATTTCTATATAGATATGACTTTTGCAAATATAGACAATTAAATTAAATAGATATAAAAGAAAAAGAAACTAGAGCAAAAAACAAAATAGAAACCAAATAGATATAAAGCAAAACAGAAAACATAAGAAACAAAACAATTATAGATATAACAGAAAAAAGAAAACATAAAACATAAAAGATCAAAAATCAAAAGAATGAGAAAAAAATCAAAAGCCCATTAGTACCGGTTGGTGATCTTCGCGCGCAAAATTTCGCCGCGGCCCAAAAGACCTTTGGCACCGGTTGGTAACTACTAAAGGGGTCTTTAGTACCGGTTGGTGTTACCAACCGGTGCCAAAGGTCGATTTCACGCGATTTAGATAGGGAACCGTCCCCAAATCGTTCAAATCGACGCCTTCGCCTTCGCCTCCGCCTCTCAAGCTCCACGACGCCGACGCCGCCTCCCTCCGGCGAAGCCCTGCTCCGGCCGCGCCATCGCTCGCCGTTGCGCCCCCTCCTCGACGCCCGCGCGCGCCGCCTCCACGCCGGCCGCCGTGCCCCCGACGGTGCTGCTCCGCCGGCCGCCGCGCTCCCTGCTGCAGACGCCGCCGACGCCGCCACCGACGCTGCTGCTCCGCCGGCCGCCGCGCCCCCGACGCTGCTCTGCCGCCGCGCCACCGCCACCCACCGTCTCAGTAAGTTTTGTTGTTGTTTTTTTAGTGTAGTTTTAGGTAGTTTAATTTAGTGTAATTTTAGATAGAATTTGTTAGTATGGTTTAAATTGTTTGAACGACTTTAGATAGAATTTGTTAGTAGAAAAATTGTTAGTGTGGTTTAAATTTTAGATAGAATTTGTTAGTGTGATAAACACTTTAGATAGAATTTGTTAGTAGAAAAAATTGTTAGTAGAAAAATTGTTAGTGTGGTTTAAATTTTAGATAGAATTTGTTAGTGTGATAAACACTTTAGATAGAATTTGTTAGTAGAAAAAATTGTTAGTAGAATTTTTTTGTTAGTGTTAATAGTTAGTGATAGAATTCATAGTAGAAAAAATTTGGGCAATGAAAATTTGATAAAACTTTGCACTTTAGAAAATGCACTTAAACAACAATAAAACTAAATTTGGGCAATGAAAATTTGTCAAACTTTGCACTTTAGAAAATGCACTTAAACAACAATAAAACTAAATTTGGGCAATGAAAGTTTGTTAAAACTTTGCACTTTTGTATCAATTCATAGTAGAAAAAATTTGGGCAATGAAAATTTGTTAAAACTTTGCACTTTAGAAAATGCACTTAAACAACAATAAAACTAAATTTGGGCAATGAAAATTTGTCAAAACTTTGCACTTTAGAAAATGCACTTAAACAACAATAAAACTAAATTTGGGCAATGAAAATTTGTTAAAACTTTGCACTTTTGTATCAATTTGTTAAAATTTACTAAATTTGCTAAGTACTTTGTAAATTGCAGTGACATTGAGCTATGGACGCCCCCTTCATCAGAGACGAGGAGAATGAAGAGCGAATGGCAGCAATTATATATGAGAAGACCCTTGGAGCAAATTCTGATGGAGAAGATTTCGGTGGAGAAGACGATGCTTTCAGAGCAAAATGTTTGAACGACTTCGGTGAGGGACTTGAGCTAGAAGAAATAAGAGACGACGACAAAGTGCCCTTAGCAAACTCCGGCGAGGTATATATATATATTAAGTCTCTGTTGATCACTAGATGCATTAATTGATTTATATTGCAGTTATTAACGAATCATTTTTCTTTTAGCCCTCCGGATCTAAGCCTCGAACTCCGCCAAAGACGAAACGAGGCCCGAACCAAAGGATAAAGCTGCCAGATGGTGCAAAGTTGTCGATCGACGTAGTTGCTGATGATGGCACACCGCTGAAACCCGAAGACAACTGCCGTAAATATGTAGGTCAATGCGGAGTTCTTGTTAGGGACACGATCCCGATCACCATTGCAGAATGGAATAAGCCGTAGAAAGCCAACGTTGGAGCAAGTTATGTCGAGCAAAGAATTAAAGATTTGCTTTGGGACACGCTCTTGACATATTTCAGCCTACCGGAAGGTCTCCCAGAGAAGAAGAAGGAGAAAGTCAAGGAGTGGACTCTTAAGAAGATGGCCACGCAATTCAACTGCTGGAAGAAAACATTGTGGAGAAAATATGAGAAAGTAACTCCAGATTTCACTGGACATCTAGAGAAGATAAAAGATGCGTGGCCCACATTTGTGGCGTATAAGAAATCGGACACCGCTGTGGCCGATCGGCCAAAAATAAGTTGAATGCTGAGAAGAAGAAATATCACCATACTTTGGGGTCAGGTGGCTACAAGATTGCCTTGCCTAAGTGGGAAGCCTTTGAAAACGAACTGCGTGAAAAAGGGATCACTCCACAGACAGATGACTGGCCCGAGAGGTCCAAGTTCTGGTTGTTCGCGCATGGGGCAGGGTTGGACCCAGACACAGGGCTGATTGTTGAAAAGGGAAAATGGAAGAAAAGAATTACAAGAGTCGTAAAAAAACTAGTGGACGCAATAGACCTAGTCCGAAAGGGAAAATTTGTTCCCGATAGAGAGGACGACGAGCTGACACTCGCCCTCGGGAATCCTGAACACTGGGGACGATGTCGAGGCAGAGGAGCCGGGGTTAATTGGAATCAAGGGTTTCCGGCGGACGTTGCAACTTATAGAAGCCGTTCCAGAAATAAGAAGAGGGGGTTGGACCGGTTAACGGAATTAGAACGCCAGGTGCAGCGGCAGCAGGAGCAACTGGACTCAATTACCTAGCAAAGGGCATCTCAGCTGCTGCTAGAAGATCCTGCAGTCGATGCCTGCCCATCTCAGCGGAAAAGCAGCGTGGGTTCCACTCAGCTAGAAGATCCTGCAGTCGAACCGTCGGCGGCTCACTACCTCGTGGATGATATCACGGAGAAGACAAATTGTGAGCTACATATGCCAATGAAGAACATTAGTTGTCCGGTGGCGGATGGCTATGCTTTACTAAATCAACCTGGAGCAATCTTCCATTTTGGTCAGATTCCAGCTGGCTATGCTCGTGTCGGGGTGGCAAAAGTTATGCCGGGATTCCAGACAATGGATCTTGACATTCCTGGAGGTGACGACGAGAATACACTGGGAGAAGTCGAGCTTGGTGTCGTTCTATGGAAGAAGAAATACATCGTGTTTCCAGACTCGGCGCCAAGGCCACCGACTCCTCCGAGTAGAAATCGACCACCTCAAAGTCCACCCGCCCTCCCCGACGATTGGGAGCCCACCGCGAGTCCATCACCCGCGCCGTCCCGTCAGCCGACTGATGCGCCCACTAGTAATTTGACAAAGCGGAAGCTGTTCACGTCGACTGGTACTATGCTCAGGAAAGACAGGTCCCCTGTCAAGAAACGTGCAAACATACCCAAGAAAGTCAAGACTCCTGAGAAGTTAGCTTGCGAGATGAGTAAGGAGGAATTAGAAGAGAGCACGCGTGCCGAGGTGACAGCCTTTTTTGCACGGAAAAAACAGGAAAGACAGGACCCCATAAAGGAACTTCTGAAGACTATACCAAGTGGAGACTTGATCGCACCCTTGACAACTTATATATCCCTCCAGTGAGGCCCCTTTCAGACTATGAGCGCGGTATTAACAAGCAACATAGCTCACAGATGGAGGAAAAGAAATGCGGGAAAAAGTTCCCCAGCTAGGAGAACAAGAAGTACAATCGATCGCCCCGCTCATTGTGCCTTCTGATAAGGCGGCCCTCTACAACGACAATATTGTTGCTCGGAAATCCATGGCGAGACAGGTTACGCCATTGCTGAGCTAGCATATCAATATGTTCCCGGGCAGCCTCTGGTCACAGATCCGAATGCTCTAACAACACAGTTATGGAAATTGCATAACTGGTACATGACCGCCGCAAAAGAAGGGAGATTCTATTTCATGGCGGGAGTTAAGGAAGAGCACTACTTCCGAGAATATGTTGTGCAGGTTGAGTTCTCCGAACTTTTTCAGATGTACAATCAACGTGCCCTCGACAAATCTATCGTCAGCTGCTATTGTCTGTAAGTGATTTATTTGTGTAATTTAATTCATTAGTTAAGCTCGTTCATTACCTGTAATTATCCTCACGACATTCTTTTGTACGCTATTATGCAGAATGAAGATTCGTGAATGCAGAGTGGGAGGAATCTGGGACATTGGGTTCATTGACCCGGATAAAGTTCATGAAGTCACCGTAGAGCAGTATGCCCAGGACACAGAGGAGTTTTGCTAACGTTTTTAAAGCGACAAAGTACCAAAAAAGAAATACTTTTTCCTTACAACTTCAAGTGAGTGTTACTGTCTTGTACACATTCTATTTTGCTTTCCCGATGTTAAGTGTAATTGATGAGTTATGAATAACTGCGTATATAAACGTGCGCAGGTTCCACTTCATTCTGATGATCATTAGAATCGAGGTTGGAGAAGTTGAAATCATGGACTCATTAAGGAGAGACCCTGATGATTACAAGAGCGTGCGTTATATGCTCAAGAGGTAATTTCAATCGCACTATATCGGCCTCTTTTCGTTCATTTCCTGATATCAAGTAAGTAATAACTCCTCAATTCATTTTCTTTGCCGGCCAGGGTTTGGAAACAGTTCATCACGGAAGAACACGGTGAATGGAAAGATAAGCTGGAGTTTAAGGCTAACAACGTAAGTAGTACTACGTACCTAGGTCCGCGTATCTCTCTAATTCTAGTTTCAATACCATTATCATTCTCTTGATTATTATTTGATTGAATTCTATTCTCGTATAGTGGTGCCTGTGACAACCACAGGGGACGGATTTATGTGGATACTACGTTTGCGAGTACATTCACATGAAGGTCAATGAGAGAGTCAATAGTCGAAGAAATCAAGAGGTACGTAAACATCATTCACAACTTTATTTTGCTACCATCAATTGTGTTTAGTTTCCTTCATAATTGATTTGATCTCCTTCTTTTAAAGATGGCAAGGAAGCGAAACCAGCTCCTACAAAAAACCGCGTAAAAGCAATTGCGGAGGAATTGGCGGGATTTTTCCTTACGGAGGTCATAGCTGAATCCGGAGAATTCCACTATATCGAAAAATAGACTCCCTCCATGTACTAGCAGTGATCTCCATGTAATGAGTACTTTATATGTGTACATATATATACCAAGTTGTATGTATGTTATGTGATCTTCACGTGTGCGAAAACTTTTTTTTTGTGCATCGACGTGATCTCCTCCGAAACCCTAAACCCTGAAAAAAAGCGAAAAGAAAAAAACAGAAACCTTTAGTCCCGGTTGGTGTTACCAACCAGGACCAAAGGTCCTCTGCCCGCGCGCGCGCAGCTCCGCCCACGTGGAGGCCTTTAACACCGGTTCGTGGCCTATCGGGACTAAGGGGGTGGGGGGGGGGGGGGGGCCTTTAGTCCCGATTTAACTGTCCTGGTTGCACAACCGGTGTTAAAGGACCTCTGGAACCGGTATTAAAGCCTCTGTTTCTACTAGTGGTTGCGCTTCGTAGTCGCACCGAGACTCAGATCTTAGCCTACGGGTGCGGCCGTCCATGGTCCGGAACTTGCCTTGTCGCCTCCCTGCATAGGAGCACACATACAGACTCAAGCGTCTTCTCCAAAAGGAATGTTCCCTTTTTTACCCTCTCCATTCTTATATTGAAGTTATGATCGTTTGCATAGCTTTCGTAGAACAAGTAAGCTGCCGGTTCAGAACCAAAGGGTTTTCCAGCAACTATCCAATGCTTCTTGCTTATCAAGCTCAACGTCCATGTCCGATTTCCCATCATATTCATGCGCATTTGATCACCGTCCTACACAACAAAAAAACAAATACATATAAACAACCATTTCATTACTTGCATTCATTAATTGATTGCTATAAAGAAATAAACAACATATATACTTACCTGTTATTTACCGACTGTGATTCATCAAGTTCGAGTGCTTCTTTCTTATCTTCATCATACCCAAAGTCCATGTCTGAAACCCTGTAATATTCATCCTCATTGTGAGCACCGGTTATGAACTACACAATTAAATGCAAAGACATACAAGATGTCATTTTATTCATTGCTTGCCATACAAAAAAGTAATAAGCATACCTCACACATGTTATCCGAGTATGATTCCTCAGGATAGTTCTCGTTATGACTACCAACGTCCATCTACACAATTTTAAACACAAGAAAATTTTAGTTGACATGTCGTTTGTAGCCATAAAAAATTCAATATACATGTGACTCACATTATCACCGTCGGCTCCGTTCCCACCAAGGGAGCCGTCGTCGTGAGGTTTGTTTTGACAGGATGATCTTGATCCATCATCCAAACTAGAAGAATGATCCCGCATATCCGTTTCCATTGTTAATCAAACTTAAGCTATTGTACCCCTACCTCCGAACACTGTAGAACATCAACAATAACATATTCAGCTCAGCTGCAAACCAAGGACATCATTCAGATACTCCAACCACGAATAAGATGTTATAGCGAAGTTTTGGTGGAGTGGGTGCCTAGACAAGAAATCCATGCACTGGCTTACATAGTACAAGATTTCAATACCAAAGAGGCAGGGTGTTTTTCTTGCGCACGGGAGAAAACATGCCTTTTTTTATAGAAGAGGATCAAACCAAGGTATATAGTTTTTTTTTGAACAAAAGGGAGGGATCCAGAAGGATCCCGACTGCATTAGACGGTGGGCTTACAAATTACATCAAGGACCTCAAAATAAAAAGAAATTACAACCGAGCCCTTGGCTTTTACAGAAAGGACCTCAACTAAATAAAGAGGAACGCAATCAGATCCTTCTCCACCGTACGCAACGAACAGCTCGACACGGTGACCGTCAGCGCCACCGCCGGGGACAAAACCACTTGGCGACAGCACGACAATGAACGCCGCCGTGGAACTGGAAGAGGGCCTCCGCATTGGCACTGCGGCCTGGAGGTTGAAGACGCTGCGGCGCACGCAGCACCACAGGTCGGAGCGACCCCTTTGGCCGAGGATAACAACGACGCAAATCCGTCACCGTTGATGATCTCTGAAGATTGCAGCCCGAAAAGCTCCCCAAGAAGCCATGGATCCAAGTCTCCGATCTTCTTTTCCGCTACCTCCACGGCAAAGAAGCGTAGCCGTCTTTGATCCAATAACTTCCACACAGAACGGACAATTATTGAAAAAGCGGCGCTCGATACCTGACTCAGAGAATCTCCTCCATGGAGCACCATCAGAAGCCAAGTTCTTGCACTCCAGCAGCGCGTCCGCCTCGCCGCCGGGATAGCCGCTGCTCTCCAACTGCTGCTCGTTCCTCATCTTCTCCCCCTCGCCACCGAGGCCGGCCAGGAGAAGGAGAGAGAACCACAGAACTTGGAGGCGGAGACGCTTATTGAAGAAGAAGACCTCCATCGATCTGCCACCACCAGCCATCCCCCATCATGGGGGCTTGACGGAGGGCAAGGCGACGGAAAGCACAGCGCCGCGCCCGGACGCCATAGCTTCTGGCCTTCGGGGGGAGACAGACGGCATAAAGCCAAACTCCACAAGGGTAAACCACAGAAAAAGCAAAGAAAACCTAAATCTACTTCTATACAGAGTGGGCCGGCACCCTAGGTCATCTCTGCACCAGCCGGCGAGGTCGCCGACGGCGAGAGCGGCCGGATCTGGAGCTGGACGGTGGACTCTCAAGGACGAGGAGGAGAGGAGAGGAGACGGGGTCGAGAAAGAGTCCCTGTATCCTCCAAGGTATATAGTTTGATTCTTCTATCTATAAAGAAAACACGCCTTTTTGTTTGATCCTCTTCTATGTATAAAGAAAAAGGCATGTAATCTCCCGCGGTTCTAAAAATCGCTATGTTTTGAGACCTAGCTAGTGCTTTCGTATCTCATGTACCATCAATAAAGTAATGTACTCCCTACATGTTTGTCTTTTCCAAATTCACCAAATCCCGCTTTTGCTACAATGCAACAAATAATAACCCGCTTTTGCTACTATGTAGCAAAAAACGGTTCGCCCACAAAACAAAAAAAAAGAAAAGTCTGGTTTCACATCGGAGACCTCACCATCTAGCAAATGATAACCCGCTTTTGCTCCTATGTAGCAAAAACCGGTTCGCCCACAAAAAAAAAAGACTGACTTCGCCGAGATCTCACCGGAGTCCTCGCCGGAGATCTCGTTGGAACAAATATGCTACTGTAGCAAAATCGACTTGGCCGAAGACATCGCCGGAGACTCTCCCAGAGGCATCGACGAAGACCTCGCCGGAGACACCGTAGCAAAATCTTTTACTATTGTAGCAACACCACATAACTATAATAGCAAACAAATTGTTATATTGCAACATCGTTGCAAATGCTTCTATGGAGGAGAAAAAAGTTCTTTTTGTCCCAATTTTTTGCTGTTGTAGCAAATCCGACAAGACCTCACTGGCAACATTGGAGAAACCCGACGCGGCGTCACCGATGCAGCGTCACCATGGTATGCGCTTCAGCAATGTGGAGTGCCCGTGGTAGCATCTTCCTCCAGAGCTCCGGCGAGGCATCGTCCGCTCGCACCATCTTAGATGCTTTTACAGAGCAAAATGCGAGCCGTCGGTAACATGGCTGTTGCTGTCGGTAGCAACGTCACGCGCCCCCGGTAGCATCACCGGCTCGTCAGTAGCAATGCCACGCGCTTACGGCAGCATCGTTGGCTCGTCGGTAGCAACAATAGGTAGAATTGCTGGATTCCGTCGGTAGCATCATCGGCTCGTCAGTAGCAATGCCATGCGCCATCGGTAGCATCGTCGACTTGTCGGTAACAATGCCATGCATCGTCGGTAGTAATGCTTATTTGAAGAAACAAAATGCTTCTACCGTTGTTGTTTGCAGCACTGCCGTTGCCGGTGATAGCACCATCTTCGCTGCCGGAGAGCACACCGGAGACCTCGCCGGAGATATCATAGCAATAAAATTATGTTATTTTAGCAAAAATCGATTTCGCCGGAGACATCACCGGAGAGCTTGTAGTAAAAAAAATGTACGATTGTAGCAAAACAACAGAATGATTGTAGCAAAAAAATCTACTGATAATGCAAATCCACATAACTGTATGGCACCTCAAAACACAGACAGTTGTAGCAATTGTACTATACAAAACTAAAAAGCTATTGTAGCATAAAAAATTCCTTTGTGGTGCAAATCCAAAACAATGTGGTAGCAAGCAGGCACTTGCTCGCAGCACCATCCGGTGGGCACACGGTATGTCGGTCGTCGTCCTTGCCGCCGGCGTGGCCGGGTCCATCGTTACTGGAGCTCCAAGTATTACCGACGGTGTGGCCGTGGTGTCCGGATCGGCCAGCGCCGGCACGACGGCCTCCAGTATGAGCATGCACGCCCAGGCCAGGTCAGCGGGCGACCTTACGGCGCGCCGGTCCACTGGGAACACCTCGGAGGCGTTGAGGGAGAGCTCACGCCGGCGGAGCCCGTCGAGCTTTCAGGAGGCGCAGAGCTCGACGACGTGGCGCCTGGCGTGGAGCGAATCGGACCGGGGCTTGATGCCGCGCTCGAGGGAGGTTGAGCGGGAGCGCGCAGCGGCGGCGGAGACTACGGCGAGGACGAGGAAGGAGTCCCGCTCGAAGAGGATGAACTGGGCGGCATCGGCGCCGCAGTGGAGCGCGTTCTGCGGGGCCGTGGCGTGGTAGACGGCGAGCGCGGAGGGCCCGGGGATGCGGCGGTGGTCGAAGCGGAGCTTCACGAGGAGGAAGAGGGGCGCGCAGGAGAAGGCGCTCATGGCTCCGGCTTCCCGCCGGTGTCCGGCGCCGTCGCGGCCAGTCCCATCGTCGGGCGCCGGGGGACGAACGACGGGATCGGGGATGGATTGCTGGTGCTGGTCGTGGACGGGTGGGTCTTGATGTGGTGATGGGTTATACGTGGGGTCCATGGGGACACGCGTCACGCTCGTGACGCGGAGGACGCGAGACGTTCCCATCCCCCGGATGATTGTTAGCGTTTTCCTTTCTTCCTCTTCTCCGTTGGGACCATCAGTCCGTCACAACCTGATACCGCTTTTGAATTTTACCGAGTGTTCACTCTATATTTCAGCTCCAACAATATGAGATCGACTCTCCCAACAATACAACATCTTAATTACATGCCCACCATCTTACTGCTCAGATTATACCACGTTGTTGCACATCGTGGATCTTACAAATCACATCGAATAATTCGTCTCCAATCCACATAGGCAAGGAAATTCATAGAGAGAGAACTGTCACCAGCATATAGTACCATACTTGGCTCTTGATATATATTTGTTCTCTACAGTACAAAATATCATCTAGTCCACCTTCCTTTATACAGGGGGAACAAGGTCTCATTCGAGGGATAAACAACAGGAATTCAAAACTATACTACAGTACAATTTTTGTAATGCAACAATATAGACTAAGACCTCAAGGGTATAGTTTCAAAGCACCTACATATATTTATCCCGTAACATATTTTCTTCATATGCTTGATGCTGATGTCTGGTTTATGAGAGTGGTAACTAGTAATCAAAAAGACTTCCTTCATAAGTTATGGTGCTGCAGGAGGTGGCACCTCAGGTTGGTACCCGGACCCGGGGCAGTTGTAAATATTTCCGCATCCGCGACCAGTGTAAGGCTGGCCCGACTGGTGGCTTCGATTTGGTAAAGGCCTTCCTACTCCAACGTGCTGTGAGCTTCCCCTTGTCCCTGTGTCATGCATGACTGGCTAATTAAAATACTGCAACTATTATTGTCTGATATTATGTATTAATACTGAAAATATATCAAGGATATAATGTTAAGAACATATTTAGATACTAAGGATACACACAAAGAAAACAATCAAAAGGACAAAACAAAGACCCTGCCACACTGATCAGCGACTCGCAGCAACGGTGCCCAAATCACTACCAATGACCACACCCGTACTGCATAAAAATGTCTGTCGTGGGGTTGTCACGGCAGATATTATCATAGGGTAACTTGAGTTGTTGGGCCAGGCGAAACTAGTGTCTGGGAGTTTGTTTAGCTCTGCGAGGACAAGGGATTTACCCAGGTTCGGCCTCTCCATTGGAGATAAAGACCTACTTCCTGCTATGTTCTTATTGATCTCGATATCGATAACCCGGCTACGACAACAGAGCCGGATCTCGATCTGGGTTACAAGGTTCGCTTGGTAGCGGTGATCTCTCTCTCTCTCTCGGTCTATCTCGTAACACTTGGATCGTAAAGGCTTCCCCTAACTATGACCTAAGAGCCCGCTTATATAGATGGCCGGGTCTCCTGGTCCGGTACAAAGTAAAGCTGGGTTCCACCCGTACTCGGAGTCCTACTCTACATCTTCTAATCTTCGTGTTCTCCAAGTCTTGGATTCCATAGCGCGTACCGCCTCCGGTCTTCTAGAATCTTCTCTGTATAAGCCGGGTCACCGACAAGCTTACTGGCCCATCGACGTAACCCGGCCCATGCTGATGGTTAGCTGCCCTGGCCAGGCCTCCTGCCTGGCGGGTCACGCTTCCCTCTTCATGGGCCTACCGGTTATGATTCCCCCATCAGTAGCCCCCAGGTTAACTTGGACGCCGGGTTTGGCGCGCTTCTCTTTTAGCTTCAAACTTTTATTTCTCAGGTGAAGCCGCCATTCTCGATGTTCAAGTTAACCTCCTGAAAAATAAGAATAAACATACAGTAACTTAAATACCGGATCACTAGGCCAACTCTCTTTGGCGGTCCATATCGTAACCCGGCCCAGTTATACCCGGCTCACACGCCTCCAGGCTTCATACTTAGCACTTAGTAAAATCTCTCTCAATCTCGAATCAATGTCAGTCCCAATCCATCAGCAAACATTCCTTTTGTCTCTTTCTGTTTGTCGTTGACTTACGGTCAAAGATCCTTATCTTATCTCTTCGCTTTTACCTTTACGCCCCTGGGGCCCTTTTTTTACCGCGGCTATAAATTCGAGATTAGGGTAAACTAGGGTTCATTTTCACCCATTCCCATCCTCTTCATCTTCTTCCTCGGGCAGCCGCCGCAAACCCTAGATCGAAGCTCGCGCGCCGCACTGCCGCACTGCTCCAGATCTGGTGTCCCTGGTTCGGCCTCCGCCCTTTTTGAGTTGATTTGAGAGCGAATCTCGCTCCGCTACAAGTTCGCGCATTCGTTTCCTCGATCTATTCTCATTTGGCCTCCAATTTATTTTTAGATTTCCATGGCTCCCAAAGCTGCTCCGAAAATGGCGAGCAAGAAGAAGAAGAACAACGATAGCACCGCCGCACCGGCGATGGGGAAGAAAGCAAGGCCTTCATCTGCTATCACGGCCAACTGGGGCAAGTCCAAGGCCACGGACCTGAAGCTCCAAGAACTGGCAGCAGCCCAAGTTCTCCCCTAGCAGAACGTGATCCACTGGCGCGGCGCTTCCGACGAAATTCGTCCTCAACCTGGGAAGGATGAGGTGGTTGTCTTCACTGAGCATATAACCCGGGTTTTTGCCCCCGAGGTTCTCTTTTCTTTCGTAACGTTCTTAAGTACTACGGCCTCAGGCCCCAAGACATAGGCCCCAACTCCATCCTTAACATGAGCAACTACATAGTTCTTTGTGAGTCGTATTTACAAATCCCACCAGATCTGAACCTTTTCCTTGAGCTTTTCTACTGCAAACCCCAACGCGAGCACACTGATGGCCCATTGTTGCAATGTGGCGGTGTTTCTATCCAACGCCGCCGGCACAGCCTTATGCCGGGTATGAAACTGCTAAGTCACACCAAAGACTGGCAGACGACCTTTTTCTATTGCAAAGATACTTCACCCGCCAAAGAGGCACGTTTGCCAGGTTATTCTGTAGACCAATTGATTCTGACTAATGCCCAAAAGTCCTTCGCTTCTGACGAAGATCGGGTCAAGCTGCAACCTCTTCTGCAAAAGATCCGTGTGCTCGTGGCTCACGGGTTAAAGGGCACAGATCTCATGAAGACCTGGATGGGCTGGAGGATTCAACCACTGAGCATTCGCGACAACATCTTCTACAAGTACACTGGGAAGCTCACAGATCCCCTCCTATACTCAGTAGCAGAATTCCTTGTGAAATCACTAATCAAAACCATCAAGACCCAGCTAGGGGAATCCAAATCTGAAATTGAGGAGGACGGACTTCCAGCCTTTTGTTTGGCAAACCTGATTCCTAAGGTAACCCGTCTTTTTTTGTTTCTGCTATCAAACACTTCCCAATCTGGTTATACTCATATTTTTGTTTCTTAACTCGAACTTCTTTCATTCACAGGAGAACAGTGACTGGTGGAAGATTGAAACCCCACCTCCTACTCCTGATGCTGGGGAAACTGGGGAAGATGAGGAGGCCGGGTCTGATTCTGATGAAGGTGAGAATAACTCAATCGGCCAGCTATTTCGCACTTTCCTTGACAACGACACCAATGCAAAACAATATCATCAGTCTAACCCGGGCACTTTTCACCCAGATCTACAAGATAACCCGGTCGCTCAAACTTCTCCACCCAGCACCTCCAACATCGAACCTCCTGCTCCCAGAAAAAGAACCCGTGCCGCCATAGAAAAGGTACCACTCTCTCATTTTGTAAATGATCCCAAATTCTCTTCTCATATCAAGCAATCCGTGCAGGAAAAAGAACAAAACACTCCCAAGAAACCCAGGACCCGCCAGTCCTCAGACACAGATCCACTTAACGCAGGTATTCCCAATACTGCGAAACCTCGAAAGACTAGTTATCAAAAAACTCCCACTGCCTCTTGTCCTTTAGCTGGCCAATTCCGGTTGCTAAATCCCAATCTTTATCAGTTTCTTCTTCAGATAGCATTACCACACCAGATGTCGTGGGTTTGTCACGTCAGAAGTCATGGATGACTTCGTAGGTGTGGGATTGCGCGAGTCGAGCGTCTCCGAGCTTAATATCGCAGAGCGCGAGGAAGACAATGTTTTTACCCAGGTTCGGCCCCTCAATGTGAGGTAAAGACTTACGTCCTGCCTATCCTAGATTGGTATTGATATGATATATGTGGTGTTACAATGGACGCGATCCGATCTTGGTACTCGCCGTATGAACTAGGGTTTGAGAGCTTGATGTCTAAGTCCTGCGAGTCCTCTTTATATAACCAGAGGCTCGTCAGGTTACAATGGTATTACTTGGAGACTACTCTTCGTGCCTTCCAAGTTAAGTTATCTCCAATCTTCTGGATCCTTCTCACAGCATGCTGCGACTCTTCGTATCGGCCCATCTTCGTGTAAGCCCAATGGTTGTGCGGCCGTAAAATTATTAAGCCGCATTACACTTGTGGGCCGCGGGTTAATCCATTTATTATTCCCCCGACACCAGACGACTTCCAGATCAACACCGGGTAACTTTCCTTTCTTCTTTATACTACATTTATGCTCACCACTTCTCTAAATGTGACTGAAACTAACATATCCTTTTCTATACAGTGCCACAGCTATGCTCGATGATGACCCGGAATTGTCTCCACAAGCATCTCCACCACCTACTGTCACGGTGCCTTCTCCTTCGGAGGTACATGCCAACAAAGAGACGGTGGTGAATGAAGAAGAAACAAACCCAGACCCCACAGTTTCACCAGCCCACTCTCCTATTCAACCGGAGGCAGCTGAAAAAGATCAATCACCCGGACAAGGATCCGGAACAAAAGAAGATGAGGTGCAGGTCACTGGAACCCAGCACGCCCCTGTAAAAGATGCCCCAGAAGTTCTGACCAAGGTGACAAGTCCAGAAACTAAGCCAACTGCCTCTGCCTGCGGCAAAGATCCAGTTCCTTACTCAGAATTACCGGCTCTGGAGTCCATGTCCATGCCCGATCTGCGTGACGAGTACTTCACCCGGCTTGCTCATCACAAGGATCTTGAGGGCGATTTGGTGACCATGATGCAGAAACGCCACGAGGTAATTACCCGGGTTACCTACAACTTTTACTTACTCATCCATACATTCCATAGCCCCCAAGTACTAAGTTTATAACTTGCTAATGAACTTGGTACTTTTAATCAAAGGAAGCTTTTTCAAACCTGTAGCCCCCAAGTGTCGGGTTAACTGCTCGCAGCAACCTGGGACTAAAAAACTTGTACCACTTTTAACTCTTGTAACAATTACTTGCAAAACTTCAAAAGCAGTAGCCCCCAAGTTCCGGGTTTACTGCCTGCAGCAACCTGGGACACCATTATATAATTCCTCGTAACTTCCATCATAACTTATACTTTTTTGCATCTCATATCTTGACATTACCTTTATCACAGGAATATGTTGCCAAAGCCGTGAAAAAGATTTCCCGACTCAAGAAAGAATTGCAATCTGAGACCAATGCCCGGCTCACAGATGTGGAGCAACTGCAAACCCTGGAAAACTCTGTCACTGAACTGACCCAAGAAAATTCTGACCTGAAGAAGGATCTGAAAGAAAGTGAAGAGAACTGGAAAGCTCAAATATCTGAGCTTCAGAAGAAACTGGACTCTGTGACATCTGAGCTGGCCCGGCTAAAGAAGATGGTAACCTCTATGGTTGCTTCCTTAGTGGGTAAGAATTACTAATATTAACCCGTCTTTTTACCTTCCCTCAACCACAAATTTTGACAACAAACTTATTCTCTCGCTAGGTCCTCGTGATGGCAATCTACGCAAAACAGCTGAAGGCAAAGTGAAATGCATGTATACTCTAGTACGCCAGCTATACTTTGGCAGCTGTGAGGTCATCAAAGCAGCGAGAAACTGGGAGAACCCGCCAAGCACTTATACTGAGGTGCTTGGTCATCTATCAACAATGCCGCAATGGATCCAGCTTTTGAAAAAATCTGCTTGCAAAGCCGGGGTAATGCGTGGTCTCGCTTTGGCAAAAGCCTATCATCCCAATCTTAACCCGGCTCCTCTTAAGAACGGCTTTCCACAATTCAATACTGATGGCACGGAGTTTGACAAGAAAAGCTACTCCCGGGTTGTGAAGCAAACCCTGCACGCTGCCACTGTCATTGCGAGCAAGATGAAGCTAACCACTCTGCAATATGGATACAACGAAGCCGACGAAGAGATCATGGATGATGAACCACAACGCATTGACCTCCTCCAAAGCTACAAGGACTCCATTGCCTCAGAAAAAGTTGCTCCCAGTACCACCACTGCTCCAAGTTCAGCTACCCCGAGTGTGCCTCCTCCATCACGAGCTTCAGTTGAAGACGATGATGAGGGTTATTTCCAATCCCTTCAAGATGTCACCTGGCGTAAAGATGGAGCCCCCAAGACCCGGGCCAAGGCGACAAAGGCGACCGAAGCTGAGCCGGTGGCTGCCAGGGTAGATGACCCGGCTAAAACCACTGAAGAGCACCCAACCGGCTCTCCATCTCGTGACCCGGCTCCTGGTGCCGATGCTTGAAACTTAGGCAAATATCTGCCTGCTGCAAAAAACACTTTAATTCGGCCCTTTGGGCAGCTATTGTAATAACTTAATACTTTTATCTCATGCTTGCAATGGTGTAGTAGTACACCTGTGAAACTTTTGTGTGAACCATACAAAACTTGGTTTTAAGATATCTGTCTGTCTTTGGTTTAGATGACCCTTTTGATTTCTTTAACTGTGAGTTGGCTTTCGCATGGATTTTCCTGTCGCAACTTCTTGATAAAAACAGGGTCGAACCAAGTCCCATTGGGCATCATGGTTGATTGAATTTCCAGGTGAGCAATCAGGCCATATAATTGCGAGTCACATCAACTCATCAGTAAGATAACCAAGAATAAAACTGGTGGCATAAAAGCCGGTTCTTGGGATTGCAGCTACAAACTATTCAAGTAAGAGCCCCCAAGACCCGGATCAATGTTTGTAAAGTAAAGGCTTAACTATGCACATTACCCCATTGATCCATATACTAGTGTGACGCGCTCAATGGGCATCTATCATGATAAAAATAACTTTGCAAATATATTAAAACTTAACCATATCAAAAAGATCGATAAAAACTGTAAAACTAAACATGCATACTACAAAGAAGATACTACAGTAACAACTTAAACTTTCTCTACCGGGTCACAGAAAATTTTGTGACCCGGGCAATTGCAAAGCCGGGTCTTGGATGGAAAAACTATGCCACCTTAATGACAAGCCCCCAAGACCTGGCACATCATCAACTGTGCACCTTCTCATCTCAAATTTTCAGAGAATTATCGGCTTTCAAATATAACCTAAAAATGTAAACTGAGACAACACAAAAAGTTCTGTTCAACCTTCACTTTATTGATAGAAAAGGTTAGGTCAGCAAGCCGCCTCATTAAAAACCTTCCAGTCCCCTTAGGTACCCTGGTAAGGAAAAGAGCGCGTCTGAAACCTGCTGCCTGTTACATCGTGTGTTACATCTGATAACTTGCTCTTATACTAAGTATAATATGGGCGCAGCTGGGCAATGTTCCATGGCCGCTCGCGCTCTTCCAATGAGAATGTGGAATGTGTTGTGTCGTTTACATGCTCCAATTTCTCTCTAGCATCCACCAGATAATATGAGCCATTGTGTAGATTTTTGCTGATGATGAAAGGACCTTCCCATGGAGGAGATAACTTGTGCATCCCTTCTTTGGATTGCGTCCATCGCAGCACTAAGTCACCCTCCTGGAAAGTACGAGTTCTAACCCGGCGACTGTGATACGCCTCAAATCTTGCTGATATATTGCAGATCTTTCCAATGCTTGTTCTCTATTTTCTTCAAGCAAATCCAAGGAATCTTGCCGGGTTTGCTCGTTCTCTGCCTCAACATAAGCCGACACTCTAGGCGAGTCATGTATGATATCACTTGGCAGTACTGCCTCTGCCCATACACCATAAAGAAGGGCGTCATCTATGTAGATCGGTTTGGTGTGGTGTTAATACCCCAAACTACGGACGACAGCTCTTTTACCCACGCCCCAGCAGCTCTTATGCATGGAACCCGGAGCCGTGGTTTTAAGCCTTTGAGTAACTCCTGATTTGCTCGCTCTACCTGTCCATTGGCCTGCGGGTGAGAAACTGAAGCCACATCCAAACGTATTCCGTTATTTCCACAAAACTTTTGCATTTCTCCAAGTGACATATTGGTCCCATTATCTGTGATGATGCTATGAGGATACCCAAACCTATGTATGATTTTCTTCACAAACTTGACTGTGTGGCTGCTTCACAATTTGTGACTGGCATCACCTCAACCCACTTTGTAAACTTGTCAATGGCAACTAAGAGGTGGGTTTTCTTGCAAGGGGACATGTGAAAAGGACCCACCATGTCAAGCCCCCAGACTGCGAAAGGCCAAGTCAAAGGAATTGTTCGCAACTCCTGAGCCGGCACATGAATCTGCCTTGCATACCTCTGACACCCATCACATATGCTTACTAGGCGTTCTGCATCCGCCTGAGCTGTGAGCCAGAAAAACCCGTGTCTGAATGCTTTCGCCACTAGAGATCTTGTTGATGCATGATGACCACAATCTCCCTCATGGATTTCTTTCAAAATTTGCCGGCCCTCCTTTCCAGACACACATCTCTGAAATACTCCTGACAGCTCCTTTTGTATAACTCGCCATCTATGACCACATAAGCCTTAGCCCGGCGTACAATTTGCCGGGATATAACTTCCTGTTGTGGCAACTCCCCTCGCAGAAGATACGCCAAGTAAGGTTCTGTCCACTCTGGAATTTCGTGAGTTGCTGCTACCAACTGTGAATCCGGGTTATCTTGATATGCAAGCTCTTCCTCATCTTGAGGCTTGACCGAAGGAGTCCATAACTCGTCCAAGAAAACATTAGGTGGAACCGGCTCTCTACATGAGCCGAGTCTTGACAAAGCATCTGCAGCATCATTTTTTCTGCGGTCAATATGATCCACCTGATAACTGAGAAGAACCCGGCTACCCTATCCACTTCTCTTCTGTAAGCCGCCATTTTTGCATCTTTCCTATCCCATGTTCCTGAAACTTGCTGTGCCACAAGATCTGAATCTCGAAGCACTTGATACGCTTAATGTTCATCTCTTTTGCCATGCGCAAACCATGCAGCAAGGCCTCATACTCTGCCACATTATTGGAACAATCGAAATGAATTTGCAACACATAACTTAGCTTATCACCTTTTGGAGAAGTTAAAACAACTCCGGCTCCTGAACCTTGCTCTTGCTTAGACCCGTCAAAATGCATAACCCATGACTTGATACATGGTGTAAGAGGTGGTGAGCTTATTTGTGTCCAATCATTGAGGAAATCTGCTAATGCTTGAGACTTGATAGCTGTTCTGGGCTCATAATTGATATGATACGGCCCCATCTCTATTGCCCACTTCACAACTCTTCCTGTAGCTTCTGAATTTCTGATAATATCTGCTAGTGGAACTGAACTCACCACTGTAATTGGATGCTCTTGAAAATAAGGTTTCAACTTTCTACTTGCCATGAAAACACCAAACACTAACTTCTGCCAATGTGGGTAACGCTGTTTTGCCTCTGATAGAACTTCACTGACATAATAAACCGGCCTCTGGACCGGGTGTTCTTTGCCCTCTTCCTTGCGCTCAACCACCACCACAGCACTAACAGCCTGAGGCCCGGCAGCGATGTATAATAACATGGGTTCTTTGGGACCCGGCGCCGCAAGGACTGGCGCTTTTGACAATTGCTTCTTAAGAGCCTCAAATGCCCGTCTGCCTCTTGGTTCCACACGAACTTATCCGTTTTCTTCAATAGCTTGTACAAAGGTATGGCCTTCTCTCCGAGCCGGGATATAAACCGGCTTAGCGCGGCTACGCACCCTGTTAGTTTCTGAACGTCTGCCAACTCCTCAGGTTTCTTCAAACTCTGTATAGCTTTGATTTTTTCCGGGTTTGCCTCAATTCCACGCTCTGACACAATGAAACCAAGGAGCTTTCCTGCCGGAACCCCAAACACACATTTTGTCGGGTTAAGCTTCATCTTGTATTTTCTCAGATTTGTAAATGTTTCTCGTAGGTCAATAATAAATGACCCGGCTTTCTCCGTCTTGATCACCACATCATCCACATAAGCATGCACATTGCGTCCAATCTGATCATGAAAACACTTTTGAATACACCTCTGATAAGTTGCTCCAGCATTCTTCAATCCGAAAGTCATGGTCTTGTAACAAAAAGCACCAAAAGGAGTTATGAACGTTGTCTTTTCCCAATCCTTCTTGTTAAGCTTGATCTGATGATATCCTAAGTACGCATCCAGAAAACACAAGAGCTCGCTGCCTGCAACTGCGTCAATGATTTGATCAATGCGCGACAGTGCAAACGGGTCCTTGGGACAATGCTTATTCAAACTCGTGAAATCTATGCACATCCTCCACTCATTGTTCTTTTTCAAAACTAAAACCGGGTTAGCCAACCACTCTGGGTGAAAAACTTTCATGATAAAGCCGGCTGCTAGGAGCCGAGCTATCTCTTCTCCTACAACTTTCCTTCTTTCTGCATTCATCTTCCTCAAACCTTGTTTTACTGGCCTTGCTTTTGGGTCAACATCTAAGCGGTGCTCAGTGAGTTCAGCCGGGATACCTGGCATGTCACTTGGTGTCCATGCAAAAACATCCCGATTCTCACGGATGAACTCGATGAGCGCGCTTTCCTATTTATCAGTAAGATTGGACCCTATGGCAAACTGCTTGGAGGAATCCCCAGGCACGAAATCCACCATATTTGTATCTTGGGCGGCTTTGAACTTTGCCCTGTCATCTTCTGTTGTTGGCTTCTTGAGTGCTGTATTATCCCCGGGTCAAGATTAGACCTGTAAGTATTCAGCTCCTCTTTCGCACAAGCGTGCTCTGCCAAGGCCGCATCTCCCTCATCACACTCTGCTGCTATCTCTTTGTTGCCATGAATTGTGATGATCCCCTTAGGACCCGGTATTTTCAACTGTAAGTACACATAACACGGCCTTGCCATGAACTTGGCATAAGCCGGCCTTCCAAATAATGCATGATACGGGCTCTGGAACTTCACCACCTCAAACGTGAGCCACTCAGATCTAAAGTTGTCCATGGACTCACCAAAGGCAACCTCTAACGAATTTTTTCCCTCTGGTGTTGCTGACTTTCCTGGAACTATGCCGTGAAAAACTGTGGAGGTCTTCTGTAATTGTGACACTTTGAGACCCATACGCAAAAACGTTTCCCAATATAAGATGTTGATGCTACTTCCACCGTCCATCAGGACTTTCTTCAGCTCAAAGCCACCTACTTGAGGAGCCACGACCAGAGCTAGCAGACCCGGGTGCTCCACAGCCTCCGGGTGATCTGCTCTGCTCCACGTAATCGTATGCTCTGACCACCTTAGATACCTCGGAACTCCTGCGGCAACTGCATTAACCGCCCTTTTGACTACTTTTAGCTCTCTCTTGGTCGTGCCACTGGTGTATATATGATATTGACCAAGTTGCTTTGGCTGTTGTGAAAACCCACATTTGATTGCTTGTGTTCTGACTCGGTCTTGTGTTGTTGGTAGGTACTGCATTTGCTCCGGTTAGAGGTCCTACGGCCGGGTTAATCCTCGGGCCGGGTCCTCCACCTCTGCCTGACTCTTGTAAAGCTCTCTGTATCTCCCCGTTTTTCCATCTATTAAGGTCCACACACCGTGCCAATGAGTGGTTGGCGGGTTTACCATTCCTGCTATGGCGAGGACACGGCATTCTGAAGGCCTCATCATGACTAGTGGGCCGTGACCTGTGAAACATGTTTCCTCCATTATAATTACCATTGTTCCCTCTATAGTTGTCTTGATAACCTCTGTTTTCATGAAAATTTCCTTCCATCCTTTGCCTACCCGGCATTTGTGTTTGCCACCAACTCTAAATTTCCCTCATTGTGCCCACGCTTGTGCTGATTCTGGTTGTTGTTGTTGTTCCCACTGCCATTGTTGTTCTTTCCTCCGTTATTCGCAGGACCTTTCCCTTTTTCTTCTTCATTATCATCCTGGGTCTTGTCCGTGGCTGCGTGCCTGTTGCAAGCATCCATCAACTCAGCCATGGTTACTGGCTTGACCCGGTGGCCCTCCTTCATATGGCCCAGCTTCTGGACCAGGGGAGTAAACTTGCACGTCTTTTCCATCGTTGAAATCGCATCCTTGGGTTCAATACCGGATGAGGAGTGAATGATCTCCGTAACCCGGCTCATCCAGTGCCGCGCTGACTCGTCTTTCTTCTG
Source organism: Poa pratensis (assembly GCA_947311845.1). NCBI lineage: Eukaryota > Viridiplantae > Streptophyta > Magnoliopsida > Poales > Poaceae > Poa > Poa pratensis. The sequence continues at coordinate 11,395,311 of CAMZMU010000051.1, forward strand.
TACACAACGATCAAGATCTTCGATTGAAAACAGACGCTTGCATGTACCTTGAAAGTGCTTGGTGAAAACTGCTTTTAGCTCGTCCCAGGAATTGATGGACTTTTCTGGTAAGTTTTTGAACCACAACTTTGCTGCTCCATCGCTCATCATCAAATACATATACTTTGCACAAACATTCTCCGTGGCGTTGCGTATACACATTGCCATCTCATAACTGCTCAACCAGCTTGCCGGGTCCATGCTCGGCTCATAATTGGATATCTTGCTGGGCTCTTTGAACTTCTCAGGAAAAGGCTCCGCTCTAATAGTATCTGAAAGACACTTTGGCCCGGCTAAGTTAGAAGAACTTACTAAATGATTATTGTTACCTGGTGAACTCACGGATGCTGCTGCTGCGGCGCCGGGTCCTCCTTGCGGTACTCCTGCCACAGGCACTGCCGGGTTTGCGCTGGCCGCTCTTCTCGCTCGCGATCCGTTAACTATCTGCTGGGTCACCGATACTGCTGGGGCGGGTTGATGTTGCTGGTTGTTCTGGTTCTGCTGCTGCGCCGCAGCTAACCCGGCTTGCGGCAGGGTTTCACCGTGGCGGCTCTTGGTATGCTTACTATGATAAGTTGTGGAATGAAGTGCACTTTTGTCCTTGGAACACTGAACTTGCTGAACCACTGCAGTACGTAAAATATCAATGGCACGCCGGGCTTCAATCTCCGCGGGCGAGTCTCCAAGGGGAATATGGTCAAGTGCTAAGGTTGCGGCGTACACGTTATCCGCTGGATCGGAATAATGACCCGCCGGCGTGTGGAATATCGATGTTCGTGGTGGCAGACCCGGATTTCCCCCGGCTAAAGAAGATGGTAACCTCTATGGATCAGAAGAAACTGGACTCTGTGACATCTGAGCTGGCCCGGCTAAAGAAGATGGTAACCTCTATGGTTGCTTCCTTAGTGGGTAAGAATTACTAATATTAACCCGTCTTTTTACCTTCCCTCAACCACAAATTTTGACAACAAACTTATTCTCTCGCTAGGTCCTCGTGATGGCAATCTACGCAAAACAGCTGAAGGCAAAGTGAAATGCATGTATACTCTAGTACGCCAGCTATACTTTGGCAGCTGTGAGGTCATCAAAGCAGCGAGAAACTGGGAGAACCCGCCAAGCACTTATACTGAGGTGCTTGGTCATCTATCAACAATGCCGCAATGGATCCAGCTTTTGAAAAAATCTGCTTGCAAAGCCGGGGTAATGCGTGGTCTCGCTTTGGCAAAAGCCTATCATCCCAATATTAACCCGGCTCCTCTTAAGAACGGCTTTCCACAATTCAATACTGATGGCACGGAGTTTGACAAGAAAAGCTACTCCCGGGTTGTGAAGCAAACCCTGCACGCTGCCACTGTCATTGCGAGCAAGATGAAGCTAACCACTCTGCAATATGGATACAACGAAGCCGACGAAGAGATCATGGATGATGAACCACAACGCATTGACCTCCTCCAAAGCTACAAGGACTCCATTGCCTCAGAAAAAGTTGCTCCCAGTACCACCACTGCTCCAAGTTCAGCTACCCCGAGTGTGCCTCCTCCATCACGAGCTTCAGTTGAAGACGATGATGAGGGTTATTTCCAATCCCTTCAAGATGTCACCTGGCGTAAAGATGGAGCCCCCAAGACCCGGGCCAAGGCGACAAAGGCGACCGAAGCTGAGCCGGTGGCTGCCAGGGTAGATGACCCGGCTAAAACCACTGAAGAGCACCCAACCGGCTCTCCATCTCGTGACCCGGCTCCTGGTGCCGATGCTTGAAACTTAGGCAAATATCTGCCTGCTGCAAAAAACACTTTAATTCGGCCCTTTGGGCAGCTATTGTAATAACTTAATACTTTTATCTCATGCTTGCAATGGTGTAGTAGTACACCTGTGAAACTTTTGTGTGAACCATACAAAACTTGGTTTTAAGATATCTGTCTGTCTTTGGTTTAGATGACCCTTTTGATTTCTTTAACTGTGAGTTGGCTTTCGCATGGATTTTCCTGTCGCAACTTCTTGATAAAAACAGGGTCGAACCAAGTCCCATTGGGCATCATGGTTGATTGAATTTTCAGGTGAGCAATCAGGCCATATAATTGCGAGTCACATCAACTCATCAGTAAGATAACCAAGAATAAAACTGGTGGCATAAAAGCCGGTCTTGGGATTGCAGCTACAAACTATTCAAGTAAGAGCCCCCAAGACCCGGATCAATGTTTGTAAAGTAAAGGCTTAACTATGCACATTACCCCATTGATCCATATACTAGTGTGACGCGCTCAATGGGCATCTATCATGATAAAAATAACTTTGCAAATATATTAAAACTTAACCATATCAAAAAGATCGATAAAAACTGTAAAACTAAACATGCATACTACAAAGAAGATACTACAGTAACAACTTAAACTTTCTCTACCGGGTCACAGAAAATTTTGTGACCCGGGCAATTGCAAAGCCGGGTCTTGGATGGAAAAACTATGTCACCTTAATGACAAGCCCCCAAGACCTGGCACATCATCAACTGTGCACCTTCTCATCTCAAAATTTTCAGAGAATTATCGGCTTTCAAATATAACCTAAAATGTAAACTGAGACAACACAAAAAGTTCTGTTCAACCTTCACTTTATTGATAGAAAAGGTTAGGTCAGCAAGCCGCCTCATTAAAAACCTTCCAGTCCCCTTAGGTACCCTGGTAAGGAAAAGAGCGCGTCTGAAACCTGATGCCTGTTACATCGTGTGTTACATCTGATAACTTGCTCTTATACTAAGTATAATATGGGCGCAGCTGGGCAATGTTCCATGGCCGCTCGCGCTCTTCCAATGAGAATGTGGAATGTGTTGTGTCGTTTACATGCTCCAATTTCTCCCTAGCATCCACCAGATAATATGAGCCATTGTGTAGATTTTTGCTGATGATGAAAGGACCTTCCCATGGACGAGATAACTTGTGCATCCCTTCTTTGGATTGCGTCCATCGCAGCACTAAGTCACCCTCCTGGAAAGTACGAGTTCTAACCCGGCGACTGTGATACTGCCTCAAATCTTGCTGATATATTGCAGATCTTTCCAATGCTTGTTCTCTATTTTCTTCAAGCAAATCCAAGGAATCTTGCCGGGTTTGCTCGTTCTCTGCCTCAACATAAGCCGACACTCTAGGCGAGTCATGTATGATATCACTTGGCAGTACTGCCTCTGCTCCATACACCATAAAGAAGGGCGTCATCTATGTAGATCGGTTTGGTGTGGTGTTAATACCCCAAACTACGGACGACAGCTCTTCTACCCACGCCCCAGCAGCTCTTATGCATGGAACCCGGAGCCGTGGTTTTAAGCCTTTGAGTAACTCCTGATTTGCTCGCTCTACCTGTCCATTGGCCTGCGGGTGAGAAACTGAAGCCACATCCAAACGTATTCCGTTATTTCCACAAAACTTTTGCATTTCTCCAAGTGACATATTGGTCCCATTATCTGTGATGATGCTATGAGGATACCCAAACCTATGTATGATTTTCTTCACAAACTTGACTAATGTGGCTGCTTCACAATTTGTGACTGGCATCAACTCAACCTACTTTGTAAACTTGTCAATGGCAACTAAGAGGTGGGTTTTCTTGCAAGGGGACATGTGAAAAGGAACCACCATGTCAAGCCCCCAGACTGCGAAAGGCCAAGTCAAAGGAATTGTTCGCAACTCCTGAGCCGGCACATGAATCTGCCTTGCATACCTCTGACACCCATCGCATATGCTTACTAGGCGTTCTGCATCCGCCTGAGCTGTGAGCCAGAAAAACCCGTGTCTGAATGCTTTCGCCACTAGAGATCTTGTTGATGCATGATGACCACAATCTCCCTCATGGATTTCTTTCAAAATTTGCCGGCCCTCCTTTCAGACACACATCTCTGAAATACTCCTGACAGGCTCCTTTTGTATAACTCGCCATCTATGACCACATAAGCCTTAGCCCGGCGTACAATTTGCCGGGATATAACTTCCTGTTGTGGCAACTCCCCTCGCAGAAGATACGCCAAGTAAGGTTCTGTCCACTCTGGAATTTCGTGAGTTGCTGCTACCAACTGTGAATCCGGGTTATCTTGATATGCAAGCTCTTCCTCATCTTGAGGTTTGACCGAAGGAGTCCATAACTCGTCCAAGAAAACATTAGGTGGAACCGGCTCTCTACATGAGCCGAGTCTTGACAAAGCATCTGCAGCATCATTTTTTCTGCGGTCAATATGATCCACCTGATAATCTGAGAAGAACCCGGCTACCCTATCCACTTCTCTTCTGTAAGCCGCCATTTTTGCATCTTTACTATCCCATGTTCCTGAAACTTGCTGTGCCACAAGATCTGAATCTTCGAAGCACTTGATACACTTAATGTTCATCTCTTTTGCCATGCGCAAACCATGCAGCAAGGCCTCATACTCTGCCACATTATTGGAACAATCGAAATGAATTTGCAACACATAACTTAGCTTATCACCTTTTGGAGAAGTTAAAACAACTCCGGCTCCTGAACCTTGCTCTTGCTTAGACCCGTCAAAATGCATAACCCATGACTTGATACATGGTGTAAGAGGTGGTGAGCTTATTTGTGTCCAATCATTGAGGAAATCTGCTAATGCTTGAGACTTGATAGCTGTTCTGGGCTCATAATTGATATGATACGGCCCCATCTCTATTGCCCACTTCACAACTCTTCCTGTAGCTTCTGAATTTCTGATAATATCTGCTAGTGGAACTGAACTCACCACTGTAATTGGATGCTCTTGAAAATAAGGTTTCAACTTTCTACTTGCCATGAAAACACCAAACACTAACTTCTGCCAATGTGGGTAACGCTGTTTTGCCTCTGATAGAACTTCACTGACATAATAAACCGGCCTCTGGACCGGGTGTTCTTTGCCCTCTTCCTTGCGCTCAACCACCACCACAGCACTAACAGCCTGAGGCCCGGCAGCGATGTATAATAACATGGGTTCTTTGGGACCCGGCGCCGCAAGGACTGGCGCTTTTGACAATTGCTTCTTAAGAGCCTCAAATGCCCCGTCTGCCTCTTGGTTCCACACGAACTTATCCGTTTTCTTCAATAGCTTGTACAAAGGTATGGCCTTCTCTCCGAGCCGGGATATAAACCGGCTTAGCGCGGCTACGCACCCTGTTAGTTTCTGAACGTCTGCCAACTCCTCAGGTTTCTTCAAACTCTGTATAGCTTTGATTTTTTCCGGGTTTGCCTCAATTCCACGCTCTGACACAATGAAACCAAGGAGCTTTCCTGCCGGAACCCCAAACACACATTTTGTCGGGTTAAGCTTCATCTTGTATTTTCTCAGATTTGTAAATGTTTCTCGTAGGTCAATAATAAATGACCCGGCTTTCTCCGTCTTGATCACCACATCATCCACATAAGCATGCACATTGCGTCCAATCTGATCATGAAAACACTTTTGAATACACCTCTGATAAGTTGCTCCAGCATTCTTCAATCCGAAAGTCATGGTCTTGTAACAAAAAGCACCAAAAGGAGTTATGAACGTTGTCTTTTCCCAATCCTTCTTGTTAAGCTTGATCTGATGATATCCTAAGTACGCATCCAGAAAACACAAGAGCTCGCTGCCTGCAACTGCGTCAATGATTTGATCAATGCGCGACAGTGCAAACGGGTCCTTGGGACAATGCTTATTCAAACTCGTGAAATCTATGCACATCCTCCACTCATTGTTCTTTTTCAAAACTAAAACCGGGTTAGCCAACCACTCTGGGTGAAAAACTTTCATGATAAAGCCGGCTGCTAGGAGCCGAGCTATCTCTTCTCCTACAACTTTCCTTCTTCTGCATTCATCTTCCTCAAACCTTGTTTTACTGGCCTTGCTTTTGGGTCAACATCTAAGCGGTGCTCAGTGAGTTCAGCCGGGATACCTGGCATGTCACTTGGTGTCCATGCAAAAACATCCCGATTCTCACGGATGAACTCGATGAGCGCGCTTTCCTATTTATCAGTAAGATTGGACCCTATGGCAAACTGCTTGGAGGAATCCCCAGGCACGAAATCCACCATATTTGTATCTTGGGCGGCTTTGAACTTTGCCCTGTCATCTTCTGTTGTTGGCTTCTTGAGTGCTGTATTATCCCCGGGTCAAGATTAGACCTGTAAGTATTCAGCTCCTCTTTCGCACAAGCGTGCTCTGCCAAGGCCGCATCTCCCTCATCACACTCTGCTGCTATCTCTTTGTTGCCATGAATTGTGATGATCCCCTTAGGACCCGGTATTTTCAACTGTAAGTACACATAACACGGCCTTGCCATGAACTTGGCATAAGCCGGCCTTCCAAATAATGCATGATACGGGCTCTGGAACTTCACCACCTCAAACGTGAGCCACTCAGATCTAAAGTTGTCCATGGACTCACCAAAGGCAACCTCTAACGAATTTTTTCCCTCTGGTGTTGCTGACTTTCCTGGAACTATGCCGTGAAAAACTGTGGAGGTCTTCTGTAATTGTGACACTTTGAGACCCATACGCAAAAACGTTTCCCAATATAAGATGTTGATGCTACTTCCACCGTCCATCAGGACTTTCTTCAGCTCAAAGCCACCTACTTGAGGAGCCACGACCAGAGCTAGCAGACCCGGGTGCTCCACAGCCTCCGGGTGATCTGCTCTGCTCCACGTAATCGTATGCTCTGACCACCTTAGATACCTCGGAACTCCTGCGGCAACTGCATTAACCGCCCTTTTGACTACTTTTAGCTCTCTCTTGGTCGTGCCACTGGTGTATATATGATATTGACCAAGTTGCTTTGGCTGTTGTGAAAACCGACCTTTGATTGCTTGTGTTCTGACTCGGTCTTGTGTTGTTGGTAGGTACTGCATTTGCTCCGGTTAGAGGTCCTACGGCCGGGTTAATCCTCGGGCCGGGTCCTCCACCTCTGCCTGACTCTTGTAAAGCTCTCTGTATCTCCCCGTTTTTCCATCTATTAAGGTCCACACACCGTGCCAATGAGTGGTTGGCGGGTTTACCATTCCTGCTATGGCGAGGACACGGCATTCTGAAGGCCTCATCATGACTAGTGGGCCGTGACCTGTGAAACATGTTTCCTCCATTATAATTACCATTGTTCCCTCTATAGTTGTCTTGATAACCTCTGTTTTCATGAAAATTTCCTTCCATCCTTTGCCTCTGAAACCCGGCATTTGTGTTTGCCACCAACTCTAAATTTCCCTCATTGTGCCCACGCTTGTGCTGATTCTGGTTGTTGTTGTTGTTCCCACTGCCATTGTTGTTCTTTCCTCCGTTATTCGCAGGACCTTTCCCTTTTTCTTCTTCATTATCATCCTGGGTCTTGTCCGTGGCTGCGTGCCTGTTGCAAGCATCCATCAACTCAGCCATGGTTACTGGCTTGACCCGGTGGCCCTCCTTCATATGGCCCAGCTTCTGGACCAGGGGAGTAAACTTGCACGTCTTTTCCATCGTTGAAATCGCATCCTTGGGTTCAATACCGGATGTGGAGTGAATGATCTCCGTAACCCGGCTCATCCAGTGCCGCGCTGACTCGTCTTTCTTCTGTACACAACGATCAAGATCTTCGATTGAAAACAGACGCTTGCATGTACCTTGAAAGTGCTTGGTGAAAACTGCTTTTAGCTCGTCCCAGGAATTGATGGACTTTTCTGGTAAGTTTTTGAACCACAACTTTGCTGCTCCATCGCTCATCATCAAATACATATACTTTGCACAAACATTCTCCGTGGCATTGCGTATACACATTGCCATCTCATAACTGCTCAACCAGCTTGCCGGGTCCATGCTCGGCTCATAATTGGATATCTTGCTGGGCTCTTTGAACTTCTCAGGAAAAGGCTCCGCTCTAATAGTATCTGAAAGACACTTTGGCCCGGCTAAGTTAGAAGAACTTACTAAATGATTATTGTTACCTGGTGAACTCACGGATGCTGCTGCTGCGGCGCCGGGTCCTCCTTGCGGTACTCCTGCCACAGGCACTGCCGGGTTTGCGCTGGCCGCTCTTCTCGCTCGCGATCCGTTAACTATCTGCTGGGTCACCGATACTGCTGGGGCGGGTTGATGTTGCTGGTTGTTCTGGTTCTGCTGCTGCGCCGCAGCTAACCCGGCTTGCGGCGGGGTTTCACCGTGGCGGCTCTTGGTATGCTTACTATGATAAGTTGTGGAATGAAGTGCACTTTTGTCCTTGGAATACTGAACTTGCTGAACCACTGCAGTACGTAAAATATCAATGGCACGCCGGGCTTCAATCTCCGCGGGCGAGTCTCCAAGGGGAATACGGTCAAGTGCTAAGGTTGCGGCGTACACGTTATCCGCTGGATCGGAATAATGACCCGCCGGCGTGTGGAATCTCGATGTTCGTGGTGGCAGACCCGGATTTCCCCCGGCTCCTCCGGCGAGTAAACCCGGTGTCCCAACCAACGCGGCCCCGACTCCAGCAGTTCCTCTATTTTGTTCTACGGGTGTCCTGATGACCGTGTTTCCTTGGACCACACCAATGGGTTGATCCACTGGAGTCCTGAACAACACTGCTGGGTTTATGGTATTCCCTCCCGGAGCCAACCGGCTCTGGTGTCTTCTCTGATGAACCCTGGTCATGTCATCGAGGCGATTCTCCTGCTCCTCAATTTGCTTTTGTTTGGCTGCTATCTGCTGCTTCTCTGCCATTGTATCTCTACGCATTTGTTCCAAAGCCCGACGTGATGTATCTAACTCCATAGCTCGCACTGCCGCGTTCTCTGGAGTAACCAACCTCGTAAGCGCTGTTGGGTATAGGGTCAGGCCGTTGCTGAACAAGGCAGGAGCACTAGCCGTATTGTCTCTTTCTTTGCCCTGAGCCCGGTTATTGAGGAAACCGAAGTTGTTTCTGTAACGAGCCGTGTCTTCACTTTCATCCGTCACCGAAGCCGGGTCTCCATCCATCCTCTCACCCGCCAGCTCCAGAATTTGTGGTAACTGTTGCTGCTGTTGATCCGGGTTTGAAGCTGGTGGAACAACAGTTGATGGTGAAGCTCCAGCGTTGATCGAAGGTGCTGTATACACTGCCATCCTCCTAACCGGGCTCGCACTGTACTCCTGCTCCTCCTCGTCCTCTTCTTCTGCCTCGTACCCGTACCGACCTTCAAACATGGGCAAGATTGATTCCGTGTCCTCTTCATGCTCCATCGCGTCACCCGGGATCCATGCCGGCTCTCCCGACCGTTCCTCGTGCATGACCAATGGCAGCCCAACTTCAGCCGTGCCTACTGATTCCTCCCCATCAGATTGAACGAGGGTGGCGGCTCCTGACACAGATTCATACTCTTCGTCACTAGCAGATCCAATTGCATGTACCATACCAACGAAAACATTAATTTTGCCAATTGGAATAACATCACCTGATTCTAGTAGATCCGATTCCGGGCCCCAGCCAGAATCGTCAACGATGGATTCTCCTTGTGAGTTGATGGTAACCTCGCCGAAAACGAAATTCTTGATTCCTTGCATAGCTTCTCCCATGATGATGACACCCTTGGACGCAGACCCCACGGTGGGCGCCAACTGTCGTGGGGTTGTCACGGCAGATGTTACCATAGGGTAACTTGAGTTGTTGGGCCAGGCGAAACTAGTGTCTGGGAGTTTGTTTAGCTCTGCGAGGACAAGGGATTTACCCAGGTTCGGCCTCTCCATTGGAGATAAAGACCTATTTCCTGCTATGTTGTTATTGATCTCGATATCGATAACCCGGCTACGACAACAGAACCGGATCTCGATCTGGGTTACAAGGTTCGCTTGGTAGCGGTGATCTCTCTCTCTCGGTCTATCTCGTAACACGTGGATCGTAAAGGCTTCCCCTAACTATGACTTAAGAGCCCGCTTATATAGATGGCCGGGTCTCCTGGTTCGGTACAAAGTAAAGCCGGGTTCCACCCGTACTCGGAGCCCTACTCTACATCTTCTAATCTTCGTGTTCTCCAAGTCTTGGATTCCATAGCGCGTACCGCCTCCGGGTTTTCTAGAATCTTCTCTGTATAAGCCGGGTCACCGACAAGCTTGCTGGCCCATCGACGTAACCCGGCCCATGCTGATGGTTAGCTGCCCTGGCCAGGTCTCCTGCCTGGCGGGTCACGCTTCCCTCTTCATGGGCCTACCGGGTTATGTTCCCCCCATCAATGTCTCTAATAGTGACGTCTCGATGAATAGAACCGTGAATGAGTGTCGTCATTGCCCAATCCAATCAGATCATGCGTTTTCACCCCGACAAAAGACCGAGACCTAAAAACAATGCTTTCAACAATTAAGCTGCGAGAAACCGACATTACCTGACATAACCAATGAAGGTCAGGTGTAGGGTTTTCACCCTATACCTCGAGCCTCGGTACACGAAAAGCACCACCAAAAAAGAAGAGATGGTGCAAAAGCCCTGGGCCAGATTGGCTAGCTTGGGGCACACACGAACCACCATCATCCAAAATTCCCGGCCAGATTGGTAGGCTTGGGCCAGATGGTGGCCCCCGGTGGCCAACACACCATGAAGGGTCCGTCCAACCAGATCAGCCCGGCCAGATTGGACCAGATCATCGGATGGTGGTAAATAACGGAATAACCGGAGGAGGTCGGAGCTTGCATCCTCCGCTGTCGGGCAGTCTCTTGCGGCCTAGCTTCCATATGATCCACTCATCAGATTCGAGAATGGCCCACAAGCGTATTGGGCGTTGACTCACGTCAATGGTGCCAGTGACCTTTAGTTTTGCATTTTTTTTTTGTTTCTGGAATTTTGGGGTAAAGCTAGCACATTGCTAGTAAGTCGCTATTTTTTTTTTTTTTTTGCAAAGCTATGTTTAGAGTTTAGACAGCCGTGGTCGTTGTTTTCGTCAGCAGTCTATCATAGATGCTGCATTCACTCATTCACCTTCGACGAAGCATAACGCCCACTGTAATTTTTTTTTTTTGGAACGAGGCAACATACTTGCTATTTTCATTGATAAATAAAAAGACATAGGGTTGGCTGGTTAATTAGTGGGAAACCGGCCCATGACCAGAATAAACACACTCGCCGACAGTCATTGAGCACGACCGTCGCGAGCACACACAAAGCCACCCTGAGTAACCACACAAGCTGCTCACACACCACCGAAGCGATAATCGTCGTTGAGGTTGCCCCCCATGTCATCGTCATCACTCTGCAGCGACTCCGACTTCACCAGAAGACTACCAAGGAGATCATCGTCAAAGCGGCGTCGAGAAGCCCACGCTGGCCTATGCCAAACATATGACTCTTTGCGAAGAGGCCGACGGCTCCGATTCTAATGATGAGCTCTAGAAAGGAGATGTGCAATACCACTGAAGACGAACTTTACCACTTGAGCGCCCCCCTGTAGGTCATTGTATGCCGCTCAAAGGTAGATGCAAGAAAACAAGAAAACATAGCAGCTCCGACTTCACACGGCGGAGCAGAGCCGACCGCAGGGTCATGCCATGACCAAACCATCACTCACCATTATCGTCGTTGCTGCGCAAGCCGCCACACGGAACCCACACATCGCCCACGGGGCACCTTCCAATCACGATGTCATACACGTCCAGTCCAAGGGAAGCGCGGAGCGATGATCTTCAAGACTGCGCCCTAGAGGGGAAACGACGTGGGATACGCCGCCGCCGCCCGACCCTACACAAGGGCCTAGGCATCAGCTCGAAGCCATGACTCAGGTTAGAAACGGTGTACACGGCCTAGATCAACTTGCCAATGAGAGAACAAGATGTTAAATCATTAGGGCCTTGTTTGCTTCAAAAGATTTTTTCCAACATGCGACTAGAAAAACTTTGTAGTAGAACACAATGGTATGTTAACTCTACAAGAATGGAGACATAAACTTTAATTAATGTGTCGTTTGCTTGCAATTCAGGAAAAAACGCGGAATTTTTCTGAAGAATTGTGTGTACGTACACAGCTGTCATATAGAAATAAAGGAACATTTCAATGAGGTTCAGTGTAAGGAAATTTTTCTTATGTAACTGCGTGGACAGTAGACCATAAGAAAACTTTCTGGATTCAAATCCTACAAACCGAACTAGTACTATAGAAGCTGAAAAGAACAACCATCTAAAATTCCTAGGAAATTTCAGCAAAACTAGACCATCTATTTCTAAGCCGTAAATTTTTATGATCATCTAATTGTTGTCTTTGCTATCAATCCAAGCCCGGGGAAACAAAATATCGATAGTTCGGAACCCACATTGTGCTGCTAAAATTATGTTATATTCATCTGAACAAAACACTAACCGACTAACGAATGTTTTGGCTCATACAAGCGATTTGTATCTTCAAATAGCCGTAACCATTATTTCCAGCCTTGCTCATTTCCACCTATCCATGCTTTACGACCAGACGCCATGAAGCACATGCCTACGAAACCTTCTTATTCTAAAGAATAAATAACAAAGTACTTAGAATGGACTAAAGATCCAGTTTTCAAAAGGGACAGCTCCGCCTACATATGCTAAATTAAAAGGTAGCCATGAGAAATCTCGATTGGCGGCCTGGCTTGTAAGTCCGCGCTTTGCATCTCAAATTAAAAGGTCTAGAGGACAGTGGTGGAGATTGGGCCAATTTTGACCGACTCTATGGGCTCTGTCGCTGCTGCTGCCGACTCCGGCGGTGGTGGCGGCGCCCATCCCGTCAAAGACGGTGGGCAGGCGAGGTGCCCCGCGGCGGCGGCTCACGGAGGCGGTGGGGCGTAGGTGGCGGGCACGGGGCGGCGCGGTCGGTGACCGGCGCTTGAGGCCTGGCGGAGTGGCGGCGTGGAGGCGGTGGGGCGCCGCCGGTGCCGGCTGTACTGGTGGTGGTACAGATCGGGGTCTTCTAGGATTTCTTTGGCTCGATCTGGACCCTAGGGGTCCGATCTGGGCCGCATGGATCTAGCTAGAGCCGGCGATAAGCCGTGCGCTGGTATACCCTCTCTGTTGCTGCCGTTCCTGCTGGAAGTGGTCTCGCGGCGTCCGAGCCTGCGAGCCTGAAGAATAATGGCGGCGGTCCTAGGGTTCCTCTTGCGACAGGACGAAGATCTGCCTAACCCCTGTCCTCGTTGATCTGGCCGGAGTGTCGGGTTCTGGAAGGCTCCGCCGACGATATTGCATGGACGTTTATGTCTAGAGATTGCTGGATCGGATGGGATTCGGTCACGCCGGAGTAGCGGCGCGAAGCTCTGCTTCTGTTGCCACCATGGGCAAATCCATGGTGAAGTCAGAGGCGGAGAATGTCATGGAAGCCGAGATTGGAGGACTGGCAATGGTGATTGGAGTCTTTGCGGCGACGAGGAACTTGCCTGGAGCTTCAGGAATCGTGGCAGCAGTATGTAAGTGGGGGCGACATCACAGGTGAAGTTCAAAATCTTACGTTTCAGGGTGAAAATCCAAGGTCTGGCCTTAATTGGTTGTGCCTGGCAATGGCCTTGTTGAAGACATTGTTTTGAGAGCGGGGACTATCTTTAGGGTGAAAACCCAAGATCTCCGATCGGGCGACGACGACGGTTGTGCACTGTTTCCTTCTTGAAGGTGTTGCTTATGGAGATTTGGACATCAGGTGTTTGTTTTGGTGGTGGTTGTGTTGCTGCTGTAAGGACTGTAACTCTGTAGCGGGCCTTTTCTTTTTTGTTTCTTCTTCTTATTGTTTTTCGGCTGTGTGCATCCGTAATAACCTAGGTTATTGCGTTGTTGCAGATGCTGGTGTATTTGGTATCTCCGCGATATTAATACATACTCTTTATCTAAAAAATGGGCTATCTACTAGGGAATATGTTAGTGATCTTTACTGGGCTGGGGGCAGCGGCCCAATTTCGCCTCCACTAAGCTCCGCCAGTGCTAGAGCGGGGGTTGAATTTTCATTAAGGTAGAAGCGCTCTTTGGTGAGAATTTCATAAATTTGTTCCCCGTGGGACTCGAACTTTGGTGGTATTTGCTCCCAAGACATAGTGGCGTCTGAAACAGAGAATTTATAGGCATGTTCCTGTTCATTTTTTGTTTCGAACACATCAAGATTACCGTGTGACTCAGACAACAAATAATTCTACTTAAAATCCACTTGGACAGTGAAATTGATGGGCTTATAAAGTTTTCGCTGGAACTTAATCATAGAACTATGATCTCTTAATTTATATTTCGGTTTCCACAATAAAATATCACATGCACTCCAGTAGAGAGGACAAGAAGTTCCCTTACATTGGGTAGAGCACACAAAATAAGTAAATAACATCACACGTAATGCAACTGTGAAGAGGCCGAGACCTTAAACCGGTATAGTTTGAAAGCCTCCACGGATATTTATTCTGCAACATATTCTCCATATATAATTCTGTCCGATACATGCCAACGGTAACTGGTAAATGGGAGGTCCTTCTTTCAGGTTGTAAGTTATGGAGCTGCAGGTGGGCAACCGTAGACATGCTTACATCCACCACCGGTGTAAGGCTTGCCTCTAGGGGTAGCCGGCGTGCTGCCTGGGTTCAGTGGATCGGCAGAAGCGACGACTTCTTTATTGTAGCCGCCTCTCCCTGCATCACGCATGGACAAACGGTAAATGAACTGCACAGTTAGTGCTGGATACAATGCTTCAGGTAGACTACTAGCATGAATTAGTTGGATCTAATTTTCAATTTAACGAAATATTCTGAATGAAATGGCAGGCCCTGAAAAGGCAGTAACTGAACTGAAATCAAGTAAACGAAAGAAAGGGTATTTTACCTCCCTGTACGTAGACGGCCTGGAAAGCACAGATGAGCATGAAAGCCATCAGGACCAGCGTGCGGAAAGAGAGAGCATTTCGCTGCGTCCTCATCTCTGAATCTCTGATCTGGTATCCCTTCTCACTTGCTACGCTGCTCCTCCTGCGCTCCGGCTGTGTACCTTTGTGTTGGCGTTAAGGCTTTATATAGACCATACGAGAGTAGACGAGAGGCGCAGCTTCCATGTCATCGACTACGTACCAAGGGATTGGAGCGTGGACGTGAGGCAGTGAGTCACTGCGGCGACCCTTCTATTGGCATCTTTTTGGAATTTCGGGACGAAGTTGGAACGTTGTTAGTTAGTCGCCAACTTTTCCAGGCCACCATTTTCCACTTTGCTAGTTAGTCGCCATTTTTACCGGTCCATGTTGATAAGTCAGCAGACCACAAATTTGAGTAGAAACAAATTAAGGATAGAGCTGTGGTATCTTGTATCGGCATTCAGGTTGGAGGACTAACTTTCAGTAATATCCGGTACATGCCTACATGCACCATCGAGGTATCAACGAGACAAACATGGATGAAATCAACACCATGCAGAATTTAAAACTACTACTACCTCTGTTTCTAGATATAAAATGTTTTAGTTATGTCACATAGATGCGGGCTAATATGAGTAAACATACACAGTAAAACGTGTGTAAATACATGAAAATATATGTGAATCTTGAAAAGACCTTAACATTTTATATTTATGAACGGAGGGACTAGTTAAGAGCATGTTTAGCAGATCCCCTATATTGGCCTGGCCCTTAAATATATCCTTTTTTATACGGTTATAGCCAAAAAATGATCTGAGAAGATCCGCATTTTGATCAAATCCGTAAATAAAATTTAAATCTCCCCTCAAGTCAACATCCAACAATGGTATATTTCCAGTTTCCGCGTCCGTTATTTCAATTAATTCCCTCATTCTTTGCAAAGCTTCGCGCGGGTGAAATTTCAGCCTGCGCCATTTGTGCCGTCGACAATTTGGGCCGCCCCCTTCAACCCCACACTGCATAGAAGATCCCACGTCATCTGCTGGGCCGTTCTACCCTCCAGAAGTCATGTCTTGTCGTTTCCTTCCGCCACCAGTTGACTTGAGCGAGCGCCATGGATCGAGCACAGAGCTTCGGTTCGGCCACCGCCAACCGCTTGTGAGTTTCTCCGTGGAGTAGCAGCCAACCCCCACCCCATGGACTAGTATCCTGAGCCCCACGGTATCTCGCCCTGATTTGTTTGCCACCGCTCCCGCCGTCTCTCGCCCAAATTTGTCCGCAAC
Organism: Poa pratensis; assembly: GCA_947311845.1. Classification (NCBI taxonomy): domain Eukaryota; kingdom Viridiplantae; phylum Streptophyta; class Magnoliopsida; order Poales; family Poaceae; genus Poa; species Poa pratensis. The sequence goes on from CAMZMU010000051.1 coordinate 11,411,382, forward strand.
CGCCGCCGGTAGACTTTCTTGATTTCGATATAGAAATTATTAAAAATTTGTAGGTCAGTTGATAGCGTGGATCACACGTTCGCTGGAGACCCCAAGAGAAAGGTATGATGTAGCAAAGCAGTAATTTTCCCTTGATTACAAAACCAAGGTTATCGAACCAGTAGGACTTGGAGAAGGCTTCGGCTAGGTGACAATGGCAATGGCGCCGAAAAAGAGCTATTGACGTGGACCTGCGCACACACGAACAAATTACTTTGCCCCAACGAAACAGAGAGGGTGTCAATCTCTCCGGCTTGCTAAACACAAAGGATTAAACGTATGGTGGAAAATATTATGAGAGCAAAAATGACTAGCGAGCAAATGACTAGGAAAAACTATTAAAACGGTTGTAAGCAATGTAGGAAAATAGGACCGGTGTGCACAGTTCACTAGTGGTGTCCCTCCAAAAGATAAACGTGTTGGGTTAACAAATTACAGCGGGGCAATTGACAAACATGGGCGCAACACAATACTATCTTGACACATGGTTCACTGTTTCATTTAATATGGGCATTACGTCAAAATACATAGACCGTTATCCAACTGCATCTATGACTAATAATCCACCCCGGGATCGCTATCCAGCATGTCACCTGAAAGTATTAAGTTGCAAGCAACAGATAATTGCAATAAGCAAAGTGCGTAATGTAAGCAATGAGTACAACATAAAGCAATAAACACCGCTGTTTTATGCCTAGTAGCAACAACACATCTCAAGTTCTAATCGTTTCTGTCAACTCGAGCTCGAACAAGAGAGGCATGAACCCACTATCTAGCATAAATACTCTCTCTAATGACACAAGTAATTATTTCGATCAAAGCGTACACAAACATCGGAGAGCATGCAAGATCATAGATAAACTGAACCATAATGTCAAGACTCCATAATTCATCGGATCCCGCAAACACAACACATAGTATTACATAAAGATGATCTTAATCATGTAGGCAGCTCATAAGATCTAAACAATAGAGCACAAAGTAGAAGAGACAACCATCTAGCTACTGCCATGGACCCGTAGTCCCGTAGTGGACTACTCACGCATCACTCCGGAGGTAGGCATGGTGGTGTAGATGCCTCCGGTGACGATCTCCCCCTCTGGCAGGGTGCCGGGAAGAGCTTCAGAACCCTCCCGATCTAGGGTTGGCGACGGCGGCGGCCTCAAATGTTTTCTGGAAAATATGATCGGGGTACCGAGGCTTTTCGGGAGGAAGACAATTTATAGGCGAAAGGGCGGCGCAGGAAGCATCGCGAGGCGCCTAGGTGGGGCCCAGGCGCGGCCAAGGCTGAGCCACGCCTGGGGGTCGTCTGGGGGCTGTGGCCCCCCCTGCAGGCGCCCTCCTGGCTCCGTCTTTGTTTCTTCGTAAAAATAAATCATGTAAATTGGCAGCTTATTCCGAGAAAATTCCCCGACTAGGTTTTCTGAAACAAAAGGACAGCAAAAACAGGAACTGGCACTGAGCATCTTGTTAATAGGTTAGTTCCATAAAAATGTGCCAAAATGATATAAAAGCATGTGGCAATGATATATAATATGCATGGAACAACCAAAAATTATAGATACGTTTGAGACGTATCATCAGTTCATACATGACTCCGTCTATGCATAGAGGACTTGATTCACAACGACGATTTCGAGAATTTCATTTTGATTCTCTATGCGAAGGAGCTTGAGGATACGAAGAAAGTGGAGAGGATCGACATGCGGTAGTGTTTACATTCCTAGGAACCAAGCTCTCAGGACGACATGCTGATAATCCCCAAGAGTAAGGAATCACTGTAGCACAATTCGATAAGTATTTGAGTGTCGAACCCACGAGGAGCTGAAGGTAAACTATCTATTCTCTAAAGCCCTATAACCCTCTTATATGGCCTTTTATGCAAAGCAATAAATTTAAATATGAAAGGAACTAACTAATGGAAGCAAGTGATGTGGAATGGGTTTATCTTGTAACAAGTTTCTCAATCAAGTTTCAAACGCAAGTTTCTTAGAGCAAGTTTCTCTCAGCAGTTTTCTCAAGCAAGTTTCTCAAAGTAGCAAGTATCAAATATCTCAAGTAGCAAATATCTTAAGGGAGCAAATGTTCTAGCAATTGTTATTTCATTCGTGTGGTTGTCACAATTAGTGAAGCACATGTTTCAGTCTTAATTGTTTCTTCTAGGAAGGAGCCATAAATAGGTGTAGCCAAGTAAATGAGCAAATTACACAACTCTTATGATGGATCTCATGGCCAAGTAAATGTGCAGCACAAGAATTATTAAGACATAATTGTCCCACCATAGCCTTAAGTTCTAGGGTCCCCATATATATCCCCCATAATGTAACTTCAAGTCTCAAACTACGGTTTCTGTCTTAGTACTCCGACCCGTCCTACTCAATCCATTACACTACGGTGATCACCTTACATGCATTCCCCAATATATGCGTGCACTCATACATTGTACATCAAGACAATCATAAAAGATAACAAAACTTGTATGCAACCAATCAACGAACTATTTCACTATTGACATGAACAAATCACTTCTCAAACATAGATGGGGAGACACAACAGATCAACGGAATAGTATATTGCATCATATATCATGTTTGCCAAGAGTTTACAGTAGAGAGATGGAGATGATCTTGCTGTAGATGTTGATGATGAACACGCCGGAGGGGGTGGAGCCCTCCGGAGGTGATTCCGGCGGCGTTTCCCCCCTCCGATCTTCTCCGGCGGCAGCCTTCTGACTCTCTGTTTCGTGGTTTTGTGTTTCTCCGCCGCCTCCTTCCAGAGAACGTCGGGGGACTATTTTTATAGGCGGTTTTAGGTCAAAACGGAATCGGTGGAGGAAAGATCGACGGCAGCGGAGCTCCGAGGGCCAAAAGGGGGGTCCCACGCGGCCAGGGACATGGGCCGCGTGGGCCCACTCATCTGGGCCCTCGGGCCTCCGCTTGTTTGCTTCCTTCGCTCCCACGCTTTGTTCCTTCCAAAAACTGATGCTCGTGGAAGGAACAAAGCGTGGGACCCACATGTTCATTTACGAGCATCAGTTTTTGGACTGATGTACATGGGCTTATGTGGCATGTACATGGTTTGAACCACACTCAGATGACAAGTGGGACCCACATGTGACCCATTGGACCCACCATGTGGGACCCACCCTGCTGCTGTGCGGGACCCACGGTGTGACTTGTGGGGCCTGCAATGTGGGACAAGTGGGACCCGCCATGTGGGACCCACCGTGTGACCTGCATTGTGGGACCCACCATGCTGCCATGTGGGACCCGCCATGTTGGACACACATTTTGACCTATGAGACCTGTAATGTTGGACCGACCCTGCTGGCCATGTGGGACCCGCCTACTGCTACGTGGGACCCACCATGTGACCAGTTGGACACACCATGTGGGACCCACTCTGCTGCCATGCGGGACCCACCTGTGTTGTGGGACCCACTCTGCTGCCATGCGGGACCCACTGTATGACTTGTGGGACTTTCCATGTGGGACTAGTGGTCCCACCGTGTGACCTGTGATGTGGGACCCACCATGCAGCCATGTGGGACCCGCGCTTTTGGCATATGACACCAACACATATATAAGCAAATTAAAATGGAACAAAATGAGGGGAACGGGAATCGAACCCATGACCTCCCTCTACTCCCAGGGGCACATAGCCACCGGGCCACACAACTGATTTCGTCTTACCGGTGCTCTCGGCCTATTAGAACGATATGGCGAATCGATGGGCTTGGGCCTTGCTGGAGGAGCCACCTTTTTTGTTTTTTCCCCATTCCGACTGGCCTGTTCCGAGTGGGCCATGCGGAGTCCGGACTAGTTCGGCTGCGCTAGGCCGGATTGGCTTGGCTGATACTTTTTTGGTTCTTTTCATTTATTATATTAGGTTTTCTTTAATAACTTTTGATTTTGAACACCAATTTTTACCATATAAATTTTGAATTTTTTAATTGATGTACTCTGTCATCTTATACTATTACAGACTGTTTTTTTTAAATAAATACGAAATGCCCCTAAGCTTATATATTGCTTTATATAGGGTTTTGAAGAATTTGAATTAAATTTTTGATTATTCTTGTAAATTCAAATGCAAGCTAAAAATGCAGGATTTTAAAATTTTACCATTATTGAATGAAAATATTAACTTCTAAATTTTTGGGGCTAAAAATTGTTCCATGATTTGTTTTGAAATTCATATGCCAATTTAAAAATACGGTCAAAACAACGGACATGACCGTCCGCCGTTTTGACCGTATCGACATACGAAAATCAAAAACAATTCAAAGAAATGGAAAACCTTTGCGTTGTGTCATTATATGTGTCCTATTAACTATAAAAATAATAAACTTGGAATACAGCAATTGTATTGGAAAAGTGTTCTCATAAATGAGCTATCATCTACGAAGATTCATGGCTTTCAGGCCAGATGACGAATGTTATGGCCATATTTATGGCATAGGTTATTCAAATATACCCATATTGGGCACAAACGTGCATCTTGGAACCATGAACAATGTTGTCGAAGAAAGTTTTCATTTTACTTGAACAAAAAAAATCATTTTTCATTTTCCGAGTGTGAAAAATGGGTTGTTTTGTGAAGAAACTACCAAAAATATGTTGCAAAATTGGAGCACTGAATTTCATAAAAATACTAGACCATATTTTATGTACAAATATCCAAAGCTTTGCGTGTCAAACGGTTTTCATCCACCTCTCGCCAAAAAGACAAATTTCTGCCGATTCAGCGGAAAGTAGGTCAAATTTGAACTAAATGTGCCTCGTAGTTTTCTCATGATTTTCTGACAAATTGGTACACAAGTACCTATTTCATCATAAATACAACAATATTTTCACAAGTTTCAATCTCTAGCTACGAAAAATAATAAATTTGGAATACGACCATTGTATTGGACAAGTGTTCTCATAAATGAGCAATCATCTACGAAGATTCATGGCTTTGAGGCCAGATGACGAATGATATGGCCACATTCATAGCATAGTTTGTTCAAATGTGACCATATTGGTCACAAACGTGCATCTTTGAACCATGAACAATGTTGCCGATGAAAGTTTTCATTTTACTTGAACAAAAAAAATCATTTTTCATTTTCCGAGAGCGAAAAATGGGTTGTTTTGTGAAGCAACCACCAAAAATTTGAACTAAAGGTGCCTCGTAGTTTGCTCATGATTTAAAAAGAAATAAGTTTTGGATAAACAAGTACCTATTTCATCATAGATACAACAAAAATTTAGCAAGTTTCAACCCCTAGCTACGAACGGACATGTCCGCCGTTTTGACCGTATTTCGAAATCAGCATGAAATAATCTTCGTACTTCTGAGAATACGTTTTGTCGATAATTGTTGTATTCCATATTTATTATTTTTTACCATAAAATAATAATCTAACAATGATAAGCATATTAATTTATGTTAAAATTAAGCACTAAAAGTTGCTTATTTCAGACTAAAAGTTTTTTTGTCATATAATTATATGGTTGAACTGGGCCGAAACTGGTCGAGCCCAGCTCTTAGGCCCGTTGGACAGCTGCTGGAGCATCGCGAGCCGTCGGATGCTGATCCGACGGTGCAGAGCGCACTAGTCTGGTATAAAAGCAACGTGTCGCCGCCTGCCCCTGCGAGAAACCCTAGCTCCCATCCCTCCTACCCGGCGACCCACTCCAGATCGCATCGAGCCCAACCTCTCCGGTATCTGGCGCCGGAGAGACGCCGGAGACCACTCAACACCGGCGTCTCTCCCCTCGTGGCCTACTCGGAGCCCCTCCTCGCCTCACCTTCATCTTAACCTCAGTCCCGTCCTCGTCGTCCATCCTCCCTTGGTGAGGAGGAGGCGTGCTTCCGGCCTCCGTTCTCGCGGTCCTGGCAGTGGCCTCGCTCCGGTCGCCGCCAAGATCGACTGGGTGGAGCACCCGGCCCAGAACAACGGGTCCTCGAGCCTGCTCGTCATCGGGGACCAGGCCGGAAAGGCACCTGTGGCACCCGTCGTCTCCCCCATCCCACAAGCGCCCTCCACACGAGGCGCCCTACAGCCCTGTCTATCTTCTCTCTTATGTCCGCCATAGTGAAGACTGGGATCTAACATTTTTCTTGTCTTTCTGGTTTGTCAGGTGCGGTGGCCGCCGGTGAGCTTGCGCTGGATCTGGTGGTCGACCTCACATCAGGTAGCTTCTCATGTACACCTTCTCGGTCCTTCTACCCTATTGTATGTAAGTGCGTAGAGATTTGTTGCCCTACGCTTTATTTGTTACTAGTACTTGCACTTGTCGCACTTAATGTGCCATTGATCTGCTGGTTGTAGTGGTAGTAGTGCATCGAGTCCCTCCTGCTGGTTTTCTGTTTATATCCTATCTTACTATGGATACATGAGCCTATACTGGTAGATTGGTGTAGTTGATTATGAGAGTTATATTTTCTTTGCAGGTCCTAACTTGCATGGTCTGTTTGGGTGGCAGTCGCCTACCACCTCTGGTTACTCCTACTCTGTAGCTAACAAGAACAAGGATGTGGACTGGGAGGAGAACACTCTGTATGACTACATGCTTAATCCTAAGAAGGTATGGTTGGTAATCACTTTGTTACTTACGAAATTCCACTTGTTGTGGTTGTGTTTATTATAGAGTGTTGTCATCGGATTTTCTGTTATCCACAGTGTGATCACATATGTCTGGCTGCACTAGTGCCATAGATCTTAATTCCGATATGTGTTCTTGCTATATTGTCCTTGTAGTAAATATCCATTATTCCTGTTTAAGATCATTGACTGAGATGTTGCTGTCTAAAATGGTTCAGAATGAAAGAAAGAACAAGAAGCAAGGAAAGTACAAGATTTCACCGTGCTTTTGCTGTGATGTTCCAGCTCCTTCTCCACTCGTCGAGTGCTGGTGAGTAACTTTGGTCTCTACCTCTTATGCCTCACCTATTGTGGTGCACGGTCCCGCTCCTCTCATTTTAGACTGCTTGATTGTCAAGTTAAAATAACTCATGTACATCAGGACAGTAGGAGTAGGTTTGCTGTTGTAACAAAGAATTAAAAAATATAAAAAAGCATTTATTCGCTGATGGCTCATGATGTTATGTATCAAAGAAGTAAAATTATCAAAAAAACTAAAAAGCAAGCATTGCCGCCAATTAGTCAATTACATGTACCGTTGTTTCTCACTAGTATGCTACTGGTTGCTGGCAGTAGTATTTACTGGTTGTGTAATATTTGCTGCCAGCAACCATAATGTTGCTCATAGTTACTACTTACTACTTGTTCTCATTGATATCTTGCCTCGTTTTTCTATTATTTTGTTCCTAACCATTTTGTTTTATAACTTGCAGATGATGGCCTTCATTCATGTTTGTCGCGGGCTCCAGGATGAAGAAGTCGGGAGCAGCATAGAGTTGCTCATTAGAGCTAGTTATACTTTGAAAGCTAGTTATATTTTTCGACATTTAGTTTTGTTTCCTGATTGTAAACCTCATGTGAATCATGTTTGATTGTAATGTGCCAAGTTTGGTGTTTTGCTTTTTAAAATATTGAGTTTTCAGTCTGTTCTGATTAAACAGTGGTTATTTATTTACTGGAAAACTGAAATTTGAAAAATACAGCACTGATAGTTGGGACCCGCTTACTAAAATCTGTCCCCGGGACCTACCCACCCGGAACTGACAAGTGGGATCCATTTCTAATAGGAAATAAAAAATCACACGGGCCAAAAATAAAAGACTGAAATGTTGGGCTTGGCCCATTTAGCTGATCAAAATTAACAGGAAAAATATTAATAGACTGAATTCTTGGGCTTGGCCCATGTAAAACAAAGAACTGGATTGGGCCGATTCTGTTCAATGACCTTATTATTTGGTCACAATTTTGCCACGTAGGATTGGTGATGCCCACAAATATAGGGGATCGCTGAAATCTTCGTTGGGAAGTATTACCCAAATTTATAGTTTGACACGATGGGAACACAAAAATACCAATAAGACTTTGGCAATTGAGGCGTCACTCTCAACCACACCTGTATATCAATAAACTTGCAGCAGTGATAGTGATGGCAGTAGTATGATTCAAGTAGCAAATAGAACAACAGTAGTGAACAAGGGTTTCCCAATTTTCACCGGAAAAGTGAAAGTGTAACTAAGAGATTTAAAACGTAGGCATGAGGTGATAGCGGGGTGTTGCATGAATAAGATTGATCATATAATAAGATACAAATAGCAATGGGACTTATCTCTAACTCCGATATATGTAGGTATGTGTTCCGTAAATAGTTGTGCGTACTAACCAAGAGAATTTGCACAACATCTATTGTCCTACCTGCCCATTTCACCGGGGCCAACTTGGAACTATAGGTAATTAAGGTCTACCCTTTCAAATAGCACGGAACAACACATTAACACTTCATGAACACATAGAATCCTCAAACTAAAACATCTCTCCCTTGTTTTCCCTATATGTCACTTTTAGGGTTCGCAGGTTCAACATAATAGCATGTGATACACTTTGCATATAAATACCAAACTCAATTATATGATGAAGCAAAATAAGTTCAGTACTGAAATCATGCCACTCGGGCCCTAGTAACAAGCATTAAGTATAGCATAAGTGCATCAACACAATACAAAAATATCCTCAAGATAAACCCCTAAGATCTCGAACAACGGTATCATTACATGATCAATCTCATCCAATCCCCATCCACCTCACATGCCTACAGCGGACTACTCACACATGGTGATGGAGAGGGAGCTCATGGTTGATCGAGATGAAGGCGGTGAAGACGGCGGTGAAGACGGTCTCCGGATCCCTCCTCCGGGGGAGAAATCCTGGATCAATCTGTCTCCGAAAACGAAGATCGTGGTGGTGGCGGCGCTCTGTTTCGCGAAAACTCCCCTCCTCTTAGGGCACCCACTTTTTCGTATATATGAGGGGGTACGCGAAAAGCCGAAGGAGAGGCGGCGCCCGAGGCTCCATTTAGGTGGGCCCACGCGGCCCAAGGATCTGGCCGCGTGGGGCCCCCTATTTTGGGCCTCCGGCGCTTCCTCGTGTCCATCCTTTGCACGTTGTCCTCCTTTTCCATAAAAAATGACGTGGTATTTTCCCCCGATTTAATTTCCTGCAAAAATAACCAGAAACGAGACTTTGCTAAAAACAGCGTCAGATTCAGCAGGTTTATTCAAATATGGAAAGATTCTGGAGCAAATTATGAAGCAAAGTGCTTGGAAAAGTAGATGCATTTTAGGTGCATCAACTCCCCAAAGCTTAGCTCGTTGTTTGTCCTCGAACAACTCAAACATAGTGCAGAAGCGATAAAAAAAAAACTTTGACAAGAACTTTGCATTGCATAGGTAACACCGTTTAATACCAACAAGTATTCAAACATAATTTCCATAACAAATAACAAAATGCGAACAAAGGTATATCTAATCAGTGTTAAAACATTTATACATGTTGCAAGAGAAATATCATGAAGTGTCAATACTTAGATGAGTTTGCCCAACTGTAGAAATAAACAAAGGTTCTTGCATCGCTTTTAATTGAATCAAGACAAGATTTTTGAGATCTTTTGATTCTTTTATTTATTGACTAATGAACTCATTGTGCTTACAAACTTGCTCTCAGTTTTAATCAAACCATTTGGTGTTCCCTATTATGACTCATATGCTTGACCAACTAGAGGTTGAAAGTCTCATGCCACGTGAATACGAGTACCTACACCACGTGCTACTCAACTCTGGTCACTAGGCAAGTTCGAGTTTTTCAGTCATTGCAAGTAATAAAAGCGTCATCAAGAGCGTCAACTGGGGTACCTCTTGTCCCAAGACATGGAACAAGCCCATGTCCAAACGACAAGACAAACAGACAATGAACAATCTCAGCACTCTTTTATTTACTATTTGTGTAGCTTTTTATTATGATGTGCATCACTGATTGTTCACTATGGTACGCTGTAAATTTCCACCATGAATGATGCATGGCTTAGGTTGGCGGCCCAGGCGTCTCTCTAGCCAATTATTCCCACTCCTCAAACTTACTAAGTTTCCACATTCATTTCGCACATGATAAGCATCCATAAACAAAGGTACATGATATCAACTAAATATAATTTAGTGCAATGTTGAAAGCTTTCCATGTGTCAGCACATTTAAGTTAACTCCCAACCACTAAGCTTGTCAAGCATATGACTTCATGTTTATCATTTGAAAAATTCTTTTATTCTTTGGTTGGCAAGTTTAGCAAGCACAATGGGATGCGTAGACCTTTGTTTAGAGCCACAATTACTCAACTCACATCCAAGTGTTGTCGCTACATATTATCTCACTTGCATCATAATATAACATACTAGAACACGGAGAAGATAAACATTTGCTACCACTTCCCTAGATGTTAAAGAAACTATGATGTGCGCACTTGCTGTTATTAAAAAGTCCACATAAGCACGGCAAAGGTGTCATACCTTTCATCCACTTCATGCACATCAACTCATCATTGTTGTTCTCCTCTCCCAATTTGAACTGCGCAATAAAGACTCAAATCTGCCATAAGATGTTACTGCATACAGTACTGTTTTTACCCTACCTAGACACCTCAGAAAAATCTCATAATTTACAGGTGTGTAGGTTATGAAAAGTTGCATTAGTGGTTAAAATTTTAGCTCATTCGGAGTTACAGAGAAAATATGAAAAATAGAACAGTGAGCAGATTTCAGCAATTCCTGCACCCCCGTTTTCACTTTGGATTCAATAAAACGAAAATGTTTTTGTTCTTTTTAGTTTTAAGATGCATAAAGTAAATGTACAGAAGTAACTAAACAAAAGAAACAAATGAAATCTTTTTGTGTTTTTGTGATTTTTAGAACAAGAAACTAAAACATAACAAGATAACAGTGATATAACACAATGAATGGAAAGGGAGAGAGGTACTCCCCAAGCTTGCGATCAAGCTAGTATCCCGGGTAGTAGTTGTATCCACTTCCACCTCCAGGGAAGTAACCATATGGGTAGCCTTGCATTCCTGAGTCTTGGGGCTCCTCTCGAGGTTGGTAGCCTTGCATCCCTGGATCTTGTGGCTCCTCTTGAGGCGGCATCTCTTCCACAATCCATTTTCCGGTACTCCTGTCAAGAAGGTCAGCACGGGGGAGCCTAATGGGCACTCTTTGTCCATTAGTACTCAAATAGTTATACCAATAATGATCCCCATGCATCACACTTATATCCATACGGGTAGTCAAAGCAAAATCGAGCAAATTGGACTCTATCACAGGAGTACCCATGTTATCACCATAACCTCTCTCATCTTTAATGTATTCATACACTAAAGTAGCAATAGCACCAGCATAAATAGGGGTTTGATCAGTAATATTTCTACTCACAGCCGTATGCAAGGATCTAGCAAGAATGACTCCCAAGTTATACCCACATGTGGTGTTTCTTTTGCACATTTAAGTAAATAAACCAATGGTCCCGTGCAAGCAGAATTGTTGTCTCTAGCAAGAAATCCTCTTGCAAGGAACAAAGCAAAGTATCTCAAACTTGGGTGCTGTATATGAGTAAATTTACCCCTATTCAATCTTTCATGAGAGTTAACAGAAATAGAGTGACAAAATGCAACAAGCTCCTGGTTGGAGTCAGCACGGGTTTCATCCTAACTACCCCTGTTTTCCACACTAATAGCTTTGCAAAACTCCTCCAAAGACATAACAAGGCGCTCCCCCTCATAGTAAATTTACAAACAAAGATAGGAGTGGGTGTCTTACTCTTCTTACTATGCTTGTAGATCTCAGGGCCCTCAAACCTGAATGTGGAGAGGAATTCTCGCGAGAGTTCCTCGTATGTACCTCGTGGATTTTGGGCAAACTCAAGCAAACCAATTGCATTGGCGAAGGTGTCAAAGTCTTCTTTCATCCCCCACTGCTCAAGAACATGGGGTCTTGCCATCTAGTTGTATGGATCTTCAGCTTCTCCCCCACAAAAACTGCATCATCCTCCCAAAGATGGTTGTCATCATAATTAAGGGAGACTTTAGATGTTCTTCTCCTCGGTCTTGAGCTCATCCCAAGCAATGCCTTGCCTTTGTTCATCATGGTACCTTGCTGCCCATAAATAATATTCAACAAAAATTAAGATGTAGCACTCTAAAACAACATTGAGCCATCCATAACTAGTCTCCACATCAATATCATGCATCCATATCAACTAGAAAACTTAAATCCATGGATTTCTCAAGCATATTAGGTGACACCTAGTGCAGCAAAATACTTCATACATGAGGCACAAGAACAAAAAATAATTGGATGGGTGGAGGAGTCACATACCAAGGAGCAATCCCACCAAACAGATTTGAAAAATCTGCCCTAAACTTGGAGATCCAAGGATAGCAGGAAGAACGAGCTCAGGAAAATTTGGGAAAAATACTTGGAAGTGGTTTTCTGTCAAGGGGAAGGAGATGGGCATAGGACACTCACCTAACACCACCTGGGGACAAAGTTGGTGGGTCCCACGCGGCCAAGGAATCTAGCCGTGTGGGACACCCCATTTTGGTCCCTGGTGGCCTCCTGGTGTCCCACTTCTGGCAGATGGTCCCTCTGGTTAAATAACTTACCTCCAAATTTTTCTGGAATTTTCAGAGACAATTTTCTAAAGAGAATTTTTCAAACTTCATATTCTGGAATTTCTGAACTCTGAAATAATTATGATTATGCATATACTCTAAAAATTCTAAGATAAATAAAATTAAAATGCAATACAAATTTTTATGGGAATCAAGTTTTCATCATTTCCACATTAGTAATGAGGTTGATCAAGTCTCATTAATAATATGTAAAAGATATAATACATGATTCTTATTTTATAAATATAAAGAAGAAATTCAAGATACCTCATATTTGATTGGAATAGTTCCAACCATCAAGGTAGCATACTTTGGTGCAGGAGGTGGTAGTGCAATTTCAAAGCTTCCAATCATAATAGTATTTCTTTGAATAGAATTCACACTCTTGTTTATCATTGTAACAGGATTCTTCTTGGGAAAATAGATAGTATGCTCATTTCCTTTGACATTAAATGTCACTTTGCTCTCAGTGCAATTTATCATAGCTCCTGCAGTGTTCAACAAGAGGAATTTGCAAACATAAATTTTTAATCAACTCAAAAAAAATTCAAACCTAGCATCATCCAAAGATTTCATTACCTCTTGGGGATATGGTATGGGTCTTTGTACCCATGGATCCCTCTCTTTACCTTTTTGTGGATTTGGATGATTCTTCTTTTTGTTCTTCTCAGTAGATGGTTGAGGGTCTTCCTTTTCAGGAGGTTCAGGTTCTGCAATATTTTCAACTTCATGTTGATCTTCTTCAGGTGGAGATGGTTCCTCTTCTTCAACATCATCATCTTCGGTCTCAGCATCAGAAATAGAAATATCATTGTCTTGTTCTTGAGAATCATCAATGCCTTTGTTTCCATTGGAGATTTTCCTGCAGAAGATTTCCTTTTGATAGCCTCTTGCTCTTTTCTCTTGGGACGGTTTTCAGGATAGTCAGGGTCCTGAGTACTTGCACCACCTCTAGTACTAACCCCACAAACCTGTTTCTTCTCAATAAGATTTTCATACAATTGATTTTGGAGAGAAACCATTTGTTCAATTTGGTTATTCATCATCTCACAGTGTTTAACAATTCTTCTAACTTCTCCCACACTAGCATTTATATTTTCACGAAGGAATTTAATTTTATGAGAGTTTTCCATCATATTCATTCTAATATCATGTTCTTCAGGTTTATTATGATAAGCAAAATCATTAACATATGATACATCAATAGGAGGTGTTACCTTTTCATTACCTTCCAAAGAGCTTATAGCATTGACTGGGATTGGAAAACATGGTCGATCAATAGGAAGTTTAACACCCATTTCAGATAATTCCTTAAGATGAGAGGTTTTAATTCCCTTCTCTTTCATATCCTTGGAGGCTCCCTTCATTGCCTCATTGTTTAATTCAAGAATACCTCCTTTCTTCTCTGGAAATATCTCTCTGTCATCTATTGTTTATTCCAATCTTCATAGTTTCTAGAGATAGTTTCCAATAACTCAATTGCTTCATCAACGGTCCTTTCCCTGAAAACACTGCCTGCAATACTATCAAGATAGCCTCTTGTATTTTCAGTTAGTCCATTGTAAAATATATCAAGTATTTCATTATTCTTGAAGCCATGGGTAGGACATTTCCTAACCATCTTACTGTACCTCCCCCAAGCTTGGGGTAAATCCTCCTTCTCTGTTTGTGAAAAGTTGCTAATCTCAATAGTTAAACCATGAATCTTATCAGCAGGGAAATATTTATTATAAAATACCTGCAAGCATTCCTCCTTGCTAGTAATACATCCAGGTTCTAAACGATTATACCAAGTTTTAGCATTTCCTCCCAGAGTAAAGGAAACAACTTTAAGAAATAATAGCGTTGGTGGATTTCATCTTTACCAAATAACACAGATAAATCATGCAAATCAGCAATGTGTTCAAAAGGGAACTCATTGTCTCTCCCATAAAACTTATACTTCTCAGGTTTTTCAATTATTTCAGGATCGACACTAAACTCATAATCTTTGTCTTTAATTTTAATAGCTGGAGCATTCATTTTCTCAGTAACAGGGAAATAATCATCAAGAGGAGAATTTTTATAGATGTCAAGTTTATCCAATTTATCAAAATTCGAATCCATAAAAGCCATAGTAAATGCATCCTCTTCCTCAGAAGAAGTTTCATGTTCATCATCACAATATTCATTATCTTCTTATTCAGACTCAACATTTTCAATAGTAGAAGATTCAGGAGTTTCAGGTGTTTCAGTTATCTCAGATGTTTCAGGTGTTTCAGGTGTCACTTCATTGTCTATGTTACCACATATTAAATCATTTTCAGTACTAGTAGACATCTTAGACAATGGTGAACTATTCAAAACTTTTCCTTTTTTCTTAGGAACAACAGCAGAAACAGCATTAGGTGAAAAGTTTGGCCTACTTAGCAAGTCCATACCTCTACGAGTATGTTGGGGGGATAATAACCCGGTATACTGACCAAGGAATAATCAGTCGGACGGCCCAAGGCTTGGTCCGAGTGATGTGTACAAGATATGGGCCGGGTTATAGTTGGGCCAATAGGCCTAACATGACTCGTCCCTGGAAGGAAGGACCTAGAAGAACTGGAGTCCGAGTGAAGGAAGAACCGGGTGACTTGGAGGCTACGGAAGGTCTAGAAGAACCTAGAGTAGGACTCCGGCTCGTATGTAACTCGGTATTCATTGTAAGTTCGGGAGACCCGGCGTCTATATAAACGGGCTCCCAGAACATAGATAGATAAGTTAAGTTCAAGCTAAGTTTCAACCCTAGTTCGATATCACCGCTATCAAGCGAAACCCTTGTAACCTGTCTCGTAACCCGGCTCTGTTGTCGTAGCCGAGTTATCGAGACCTCGAGATCAATAACATAGAAGCAGGAAGTAGGTCTTTATCTCCAATGGAGAGGCTGAACCTGGGTAAACCCTTTTTCCCCAACGAGCGTGACAATCTCCTGAAGGACCAAGGCGCCTTGCCCCAATCATCAAGTTACCCTATGGTAACATCTGCCGTGTTAACCCCACGACAGTTGGCGCCCACCGTGGGGCCTGCGACCAAAGCTGTCCTCATCAAGGGAGAAGCTCTGCGAGGGATGGAGAACCTCGCGATCGGCGAAGTCAGGATGGATCAGCGCGGAAACGCATCGTCGACGATTCCGGCTGGAAGAAGAAGCAGATCTGCTGGATACCGGCCGGGTGATCCCGTTCGGTCGGATCCACGTCTTCGTAGGTATGGTTAATGCAATTCAGCAATTTGATGACGAGGTTATGTGCGACTCCGTTTCAGGGGCAGCCACCATCGTCCAATCTGATGGAGAAGAATCAGTCGGAACAGGAGGTTTCGAACATCAGTCGGACATCCGGGCTTGCGAGCCGGAGTACCGACGTGAGGAAGATTTGGATACAGATACTGAATCGATCTTACCGTTGTTTGACGAGAGATTTGGGTATGTGGCTGATGAGGAAGATTATGAGTCGGAGCCAAGGACCATGAAGCATGCGATGGTGTATACTCTGAGGAATCACAATGATGGACAGAAACTTCAGTGAGCGAGGACGATGCCACGCGAGCGGCCAGAGAAAACAGAGAAAGAATTCAGCGTCTCACAACGTTTCAACCGGGTGAAGGCTCGGGACAGCCGGTTGTGATGGAAATCCCACCAGTTTTTAGGCCCTTGGACTTTGACGCAGCAATAGTTACACCCCAATCACACCAGATAACGCAGCAACCCGGGCGCAGCAATTGGATACGTTACGAATCACGCTGGAGAATCAACAGAAGGCTTTATTGGCGGAGCAGCAGCGCATGTTTGATGAGCAACAAGAGATAGAACGGGATCGAGCCCGTGTGGAGCAAGAAAGGATAACAGTGCAGAATCGCCATGAAGATCTTACAGCAGTACATCGGAGGAGGCACGAAACCCGGGTGATGCCAGGCATGACTTAGATCCAACAGATTGAACTTTGCATCACCAAACGGAGCTCCCAATGTCACTCGGCCTGAGCCAGAGCCGGTTGGAATTGGGCATGGAATCATGGTTAGAGCAAATCAGGGAGGAAACGGGGTGCCACCCAACACTCGGGCCGGAGCTCAGCAAAATCAGAACACAGCGGCTGCGGGTGATATGCCACCACCAGCAGATCGGTTCCACACGCCCAGGGTCACTACTCAAATCCGGCTGATAACGTGTACGCAGCAACATTAGCATTATGCCGCATGCCGATTGATCAATCACCACAGGGAGACGAAGCACGCAGGGCAATTGAGATGTTGAAAACTGCGATCACGCAGCAGGGAAACATGCCGGATAAGAGTGGAGCGTTACATTCAACACCATACAATAGCCGAGCTAACCGGAGTCATCACGGAGAAACACCAAGGCCAGCCGGATCAGGCGTCAGGAACGGACAGCAGAATCAAGGTCACCCGGCGCCGCAGCCTCAGCGTTCGGGACATCAGCAGAGGCCAGCCCAGAATCAGCCGGTGCCGAGGCCGCATCAGCCGGCCCCGGCCCAGTCTGTGGCCCAAGCAATTGTCAACAGTTCAAGAGCACGGCGTGCGGCGAGCGCAAACCCGGCTTTAGGTGTCGCCGGAGGAGCCGGAGGACAACCTGAAGCAGGAGTGATGGGCCACGCACCAAATACCGGGTCAGGTTTGCCGTTAGTTTCTTCATTACTTAACCCGGTTGGAACTAAATGTCTTTCAGATGCTATTAAGAGCGAACCTTTTCCCGAGAAGTTTAAAGAGCCAAGCAAGGTGACAAATTATGACCCCAGCATGGATCCAGAAACATGGCTCAGCAGTTACGAGATGGCGATGAGTATTCGCAATGCCACCGCCAACTTGTGCGCGAGATACATGTACCTGATGATGAGTGAAGGAGCAGCAAAGTTATGGTTCAATGGATTACCCGAGAAATCTATCAATTCTTGGGATGAGTTGAAGGCATTATTTGTCAAGAATTTCAAGGGCACGTGTGAGAAGTTGTTCACTATAGAAGATTTGGAGCGATGTTTCCAGAAGAAAGGCGAGTCAGCGCGTCACTGGATGCGCCGGGTCACAGCCATCATTCACTCATCAAAGGGAATTACACCAGCTGCGGCCGTGTCGTCGATGGAGAAAACCTGCAGATATGACCCGGTAATTCAGAAGATGGGTCGACTGAGGGCCACTGGCGAAGCAGAAACCATCACCATGGGACAGCTGATGGAAGCGGCTCATAAGCACGCATCCACAGACAAGACCCGGGATGATGATGAAGATAAGGGAAAAGGAAACGTCAACAACGGAGGAAAGAACCACAACAACAACGGTAACAACAACAATGGGAACAATAATCACAATGGTAACAATGGGAATAACTCCAAAAGGCAGCATGATGGTGGTTCAGACTTGGTGGCAAACACAAACACCGGGTATAACAAGTTTCAGCGGCGAGATGACAATTATCGAGGCAATAACAACAATGGCAATTACAGGGGAAATTTCCGAGGACCGGCTAACCCCCAGGAAGCATTCAACATGCCGTGTCCACGTCATAGTAGGAACGGTAAACCGGCAAATCACTCTTTGGCCCAGTGTGTTGATCTTCAGAGATGGAAGAACGAGGAGTTTGCCAGGATGAATATGGGAGGAAACGGTCCGAGGCCGGGTAATGGAAATAACCCGGCCCACGGACCACAAGCTGGAGGAAATAATGGAGGACCACCCGGCCCGGATAATGGACCAGCCGGGTTAGGTTTCCAGCAAAACCCCAAAGAGTTAAATCGAGGACAGTATCATATTACAGTTTCCAGCACTTGTCGGAGAGATCAGAAATTAAAGAAGAGAGCTGTCAACGCCGTTCTTCCCGCGGTTCCGAGATATTTGAAGTGGTCCGAGTATCCGATCACTTGGTCTAGAGAGGATCACCCGGACCGAGTGGATGCACCTGGAGCGTTGGCTTTAGTTGTTGCACCTCAGGTTTCGGGTTATATTTTACACAAGGTTCTTATGGATGGAGGTAGTAGCATCAACATTCTGTATTGGGATACATTCATCCGGATGGGTTTCACAGCCAAGCAGCTTCACCCTTCTGGTACTATCTTTCATGGTATTGTCCCTGGAAAGTCAGCAAGACCAGAGGGAACAATAACATTGGAGGTCGCGTTTGGAGAATCAAAGGATAATTTCAGGTCTGAGATGATTTGTTTTGAGGTGGTCAAATTGAAGAGCCCTATCATGCTCTCTTTGGCCGTAACGTTTTTGCTAGATTCATGGCGAGGCCGTGTTATGTGTACTTAAAGATGAAGATGCCAGGTCCAAAAGGTATTATCACAGTCAATGGCAGTCGTGAGTTGGCGTTACAATGTGAGCAAGGTGATGCTGTTATGGCAGAACAAGCCTGTGCGGAAGAGGAGTTGAATTACTACAAAGCTACCACAAATCCGGATGATGGGACAATTTTGAAGAAACCAATGACCGAAGAGAGGGCGAAATTCAAAGCGGCTCAGGATACCAAGATGATTGACTTCGTGCCGGGTGATTCGTCCAAGCAGTTCTCTATCGGGTCAAATCTGACTGACAAATAGGAAAGCGCGCTCATCGAATTCATCCGTGAGAATCGGGATGTCTTTGCATGGAAACCTAGTGACATGCCAGGCATACCGACTGAATTCGCTGAGCACCGCTTACATGTTGATCCTAAAGCAAGACCGATTAAACAGGGATTGCGCAGATTGAATGAGGAAAGAAGAAGGATTGTAGGAGAAGAGATAGCTCGTTTACTCGCCGCAGGATTCATTATGGAAGTGTTACATCCAAAGTGGTTGGCTAACCCGGTTTTAGTGTTGAAAAAGAACAATGAGTGGAGGATGTGTATTGATTTCACAAGTTTGAACAAGCATTGTCCGAAGGATCCGTTTGCGTTACCAAGGATTGATCAAATCATAGATGCTGTGGCAGGTAGTGATCTTTTGTGTTTCCTGGATGCATATTCAGGATACCATCAAATCAAGCTTGCAGAGGAGATTGGGAGAAGACATCATTTATCACCCCATTTGGAGCTTTTTGTTACAAGAACATGACATTTGGACTGAAGAATGCTGGAGCAACTTATCAGAGGTGCATCCAGAGTTGTTTTGAGAAGCAGATAGATCGGAACGTGCATGCGTACGTTGATGATGTGGTGATCAAGACAAAGAAGCTGAGACATTTATCGATGATTTGAGAGAAACTTTTGCTAACTTAAGGAGGTTTCAGATGAAGCTTAACCCAAAAAAGTGTGTGTTTGGAGTTCCATCAGGAAATTACTCGGCTTTATTGTGTCCGAGCGTGGGATTGAAGCAAACCCGGAAAAGATAGCAGCAATCAATAGGTTGGGAAAGCCGACTGAATTGAAGGAAGTCCAGAAGATCACGGGCTGCGTGGCTGCGTTGAGTAGGTTCATATCCCGACTGGGAGAGAAAGCAATTCCCTTATACCGACTCTTGAGGAAGTCAGATAAATTTGTTTGGGATGAGGAAGCTGATAAAGCCCTGGAGGCATTGAAGGAAACATTATCGAAAGCACCAATCTTAGCTGCTCCAGCTCCAAAGGAGCCCATGCTGTTGTACATAGCTGCGAATTCCCGAGCAGTTAGTGTAGTTATTGTGGTAGAGCGAAAGGAAGAAGGAAAGGAGCATCTGGTTCAAAGGCCGGTTTATTATGTCAGTGAGGTTTTGACTCCGGCTAAACAGAGGTATCCCCAGTGGCAGAAGTTAGTTTTTGGCGTTTTCATGGCCAGTCGGAAGTTGAAGCATTACTTTCAAGAACACCCCATTACAGTGGTAAGTGGAGCACCATTGGCAGACATTGTGTGCAATACTGAAGCTACTGGAAGAATTGCCAAGTGGGCGATTGAGATGGGTGATTATCACATCAAGTATGAGCCTCGCACAGCGATTAAGTCACAAGCCTTGATTGATTTTGTCAATGATTGGACCGAGTTAAGCACGGCACCACCCAAGGCGCCGAGTTATAAGTCATGGGTTATGCATTTTGATGGATCCAAGCAGTATGAGGGATCAGGAGCAGGAGTGGTTCTCACTTCACCCAAAGGGGATAAGATGAGTTATGTTCTTCAGATTCACTTCGATTGCACCAATAATATTGCTGAGTATGAAGCTTTGTTACATGGTTTGCGCATTGCCAAGGAGATGAACATCAAAAGGATCATGTGTTTCGGTGACTCGGATCTTGTAGCGCAGCAAGTTTCTGGGACTTGGGACAGGAAAGATGAGAAGATGGCGGCTTACAGAAGGGCTGTTGATGAAGCAGCTGGATTCTTTTCAGGATTCCAGGTGGATCATATTGATAGAAGGAAAAACGAGGCAGCAGATGCTTTGTCAAGATTGGGATCACGTAGAGAGCCAGTTCCACCAAATGTGTTCCTGGACGAGTTATGGAAGCCATCAGTCCAACTTCCGGGTGAAGAGGAAGATGAAAGTCCAGATCAAGATTCCGAGTTAGTAGCAGCGTTGCATGAGATTCCTGAGTGGACTGAACCATATCTGGATTATATGATAAGGAAGATTTTGCCGAGTAATGAAGTTATGGCGCGACAAATTGTTAGAAGATCACTCGGCTATGCAGTAATTGATGGTGAGTTGTACAAGCGCAGTGTTTCTGGAGTTTATCAGCGATGTGTTTCATCAGTCGAAGGAAGGCAAATTTTGCAAGAGATACATGCTGGGGACTGTGGTCATCATGCTTCATCTAGGTCTCTGGTGGCCAAGGCATTTAGGCATGGATTCTTTTGGCTCACAGCTTTCAAGGATGCAGAGCAGATTGTTAGGGCATGTGATGGATGTCAAAGATATGCAAGACAGGAGCATGTGCCGCTCAGGAATTGAGGACAATACCAATCACTTGGCCGTTTGCAGTTTGGGGTCTTGATATGATGGGGCCCTTTCAGATGACATCGTGCAAGAAAACTCATCTCTTGGTGGCTGTTGATAAGTTCACTAAGTGGGTTGAAGTGGAGCCAGTTACAAGTTGTGATGCTTCCAAAGTTGTCACGTTTCTGAAGAAAATTATCAGTCGGTTTGGTTATCCTCACAGTATCATCACAGATAATGGGACCAACATGTCACTCGGTGAAACAGAGATATTCTGCAAAGAGAAGGGAATCAGATTAGACCTTGCTTCGGTGGCACATCCACAGGCCAACGGGCAGGTAGAAAGGAGTAATCAGGAAATATTGAAAGGAATCAAACCAAGACTTCGAGTTCCGATTGAAAAGGCGTATGGAGCTTGGGTGAAAGAGTTACCCGCAGTGGTTTGGGGGATCAATACAACCCCGAATAGATCAACCAAACGTACACCGTTCTTTCTGGTGTATGGAGCAGAAGCAGTGTTACCGAGTGATATAGTCCATGACTCGCCAAGAGTGGCGGCGTATGTGGAGTCAAGCAATGCAATTGCAAGGGAGGATTCGATTGATGCCCTCGAAGAGGAGCGTGAGTTAGCATTGGAACGGTCCGCAGTTTATCAGCAGGATTTGCGGCGTTATCATAGTCGCCGAGTAAGATCAAGAACTTTCCAGGAAGGAGATTTAGTTTTACGGCTCAGACAGAATCAGTCAGGGATGCACAAGCTAACTCCTCCATGGGAAGGGCCGTTCCTTATCAGTCGGAAATTGCACAATGGTTCATATTATCTGATAGATGTGAGAGAGAAAGGTGAAGAGAACAACACGGACCATGCTATCCTTCCTATGGAAGAGACGAAGCGGCCGTGGAACATTGCTCATCTTCGCCCATATTATACCTAGTGAACATGAACCTAGGCCGAGTTATGTAACACACGATGTAACCCCCAGCAGGTTTCAGACGCGCTCTTTTCCTTACCAGGGTACCTAAGGGGACTGGAAGGTTTTTAATGAGGCGGCTTGCTGGTGTATCTTTAATAAAGAAGATTTTGAGAAGAAATCTTTTCTACTGTTTTACTTTTTATGCATAGATTATGTTTATAAAGCTTTGCCCAAAGGAGTGCTTAGCAAAAAGTCCTATAGCTGTTGCCCAAGAGAGCACGCATAGAGATGTTTTGAGGTCAATGGGGTAATGATGCATAGTTTAAGCCTTTACTTGTAAACATTGATCCAGGGCTTGGGGACTTATGAATTATAAGTTCATAAGTTTTAATCCTAAGACCCGGCTTTTAAGCCTTAATTTTGTTCTTGGTTAAACTTGCCTATCAGTTTGATGTTACTCACAATTTTATGACCAGATTGCTTACTTGTTAATTCAATCAACTATGATGCCCATGCTGGGACTTAGTTTGACCCTGTTTTAGCAAAGGAAAAAGTAGCAACTGAGAAAGTCATGTGAAAACCGACTGATAAGAAGCTAAAGATAAACCAAAAGGGTCATCTAAACCATAAAAAGTATAAGTTATTACAAAATATTGAGTATTTCATATAGTGCACAGACGCACCATCAAATAAAAGGCAAAGTATTTCAGAGCATATTACAATGCCCATTGGCCGAATAATTGTTTTGCAGGAAAAGGTAAAGCAGGAAAGCTGGCTCAGATAGCCGGGTTATCGGTTGAGGTTCCCTTGGCAGCTTCAGCTTCGGCAGAAGCCGGGTTATCTTCAGGAGCTTTGGCCTGGGAATCAGTCGGTGCAGTGCCTTGATCTTCTGCAGTTCCTTAGCAACATCAGCCGGCTTTTCCATGATTGGCGTAGTAGGGGCACGGCTGGGTGCAGGGACAACTGGAGTAGAGGTACTTGGCGCTGCAGCTTTCTTCATCTTTGCAATGGAGTCTCTCAGCTTGGCCAGTAGATCAAAATGCTTGGGTTCAGGAGTGGGGATTGGAGTGTTGTTCTCATCCACTGCATCTTGGAAAACCGATAGATTGAGGCCCTCAGCTATTTTGCAAGCAATAGGCCGGGTTTGAGCAGAAATTTCTTTGAAATCTTTTCCCCCGAACTTGGTGCCATCAGCGTTCACTACTAGAAATCCCCATATATCCGACGGTAAAATCTAATAACCGAGGGTCCGTCGGCTATTATAGTCATAACCGACGGGAGCATCAATGCCCGACGGTTTCCGACCAACTCTCGGGTATAATGACCAATAACCGACGGTGGAGTAGATTTTCCGACGGTAACAAACCAACTCTCGGCTATCCCAACTAATAGCCGACGGTGAAATGTAATATCCGACGGTCCAAATTTAACGCTCGGCCATGTGCATAAATGGCTGACGGTAGTTGGTAACTCTCGGTTATTAGTTAAGATAGCCGACGGGAAATAACAATAAACGACGGTTAACGTCGACACTCGGTGATATGTTTCAGTGGCCGACTAGGCTAAGTATGAGGGAAGTCACAGTTGTTTCCAACATGGCGCCATATGTTCCACACATTTTTATAGCATAGAGGATCTCCAACAACGTAGATGCTTACTAGATATGACGATGTTGTCGTACATGTTTCGCCGAATTTGGTATATATGTTTTGCTCGCTCTATGCAAGTGCAGTAGGTTGCAAGTTTGAGTATTCATGAAATACTTTTTTTAGCTTTTATTCTTGAATACTTTAAAAACTCTTCTTTTTTTGAGTTGATTTTAAAAAATTCGGTACCAAACACAAGGTGTAACCAAGCAAAAGAATTGGTCCCGATCAATCGTGTTGACTCCTACTAAACCCAAACGCTTGTTCAAGAAGAAAAAAAAACCCTGTTCAAAAAAAAAAAAAAAAAAAACCAAACGCAGCCCCACCTCCCTAATTTATCTCCATCTCCCTCGTGTGCTCATGGCCTTATCTTTCTTTCCCAAACCACCTCTCCATTCATTCCTCTCTCCTCCCACAGTCCCACCACCTCGCCCACCTCACCCCGATGGCCCGATCTGATCTGGGATCGAACCACCCTATGAACTGGCCAACGTCGGCCCCCACGGCAAGGGCACCGTGATGGCCGGTTCGTCGCGCCCAGGCCGCACCTTCAACTCGTCTGGCGCGGGCAGCGGCGGCGTTTTCTTTGGCGAAGGGAACAAATGCTGCGCTTCTACACCGACGACACCACCGGCTGCTCCGGCAAGATCTACCGCTCCCGCACCACCGCCTCCTCTGCCTCTACCTTATCAGATCCCCAGACCTATCAGGTCGTGTCGTGTCCTTCCGGCTTCCTTCTTGGGTTTCTCAGTTCAGATCAGATGGTTTTTGTTGTGTAACAAACATACTCCGTACTAATTTTTTATTTTGTTGATCCTTTCCGAGTAAGATCTGGCAAAGGTGTTTTTTGTGTGCAGCAGATCCAAGAGGCCAGACTTTCTCCATCCTCACATCCTCTGTTGGATCTGTCCAACTTTACTAGTTTGGGCCCTTTATGTTTCAACTTATCTCGTTGGGATGAATTGTGGCTGATCACCCTTGGAGTTTGCGATCACGATATGTGATATGTGCCTAATTGGGACCGGGGATACAATTTGAAACTTTTCTTGCTAACTTAGACGTGATATGTGAGCATCATGCTAGCTCCATCTTTTACTTAATTTGTGATTCTTACTGCATCTTAGATAACTGGGTGTGGCAGACTTGGATGGGGCGATGCGTACAGGCAGCAGAGGGACAAAAGGGGCTACGATTAATTCATAGATGATTTTATAATTGAGGTGAGCAATTTATTGCGTGTATAGCCTTGGCGTTAACTTCATAGGTTCCAAAATGTCATATCAAAATTATTGTTCTGTTTGTCTTTTTGGTACGTGGATATACATGCTGCTTCACTAAACCTAGTGCACAATGCTGCATGCTGACATGTAACTGCATGTATGTACTATGGCAGTTGTGCACAATACTGAAGGAGCATCTGGGCCAGATGTTGGAGTGAGATTTCTGATTTCCGGCACTATCACAATGAAGCAAAGGTATACTTTCAGAGTTGTCATTGAGAAAGCAAGTGTGTGATTTACATTTTCTTGGACACTAGTATATTGTTTGTGGTTTCAACGTAGGAACTATTGTGCTTTGTGAATCTGTTTACCAAATCTAAGTTGAGTGGAAGCAGTACTTCTATTTTCCGTCTTGATTACAGTAATAGATTTTGGCTTGTACAATTTGTAACTTGTGTGACTTATCTTTCCATTTTCTATGATTATTTCCATTTGTTGTCCCTTCTTATGATTTATGTTTTCATTTTTCTTACAACTAGTTTGGTAATTTTTGTAGGGAATGGGAGGCAATGTCTGAGGTAGTCACAATGATGAGAACGGCATCTCTCGCGATGTAGAGAAGATACTTCTTAGAGGCCATTCAACCAAATGAAGTTCTCAAGCTGAATGTGTGTTTGATGTTCTTGGACCAATTTTCTTATGCAAAATCTGTAAGACATTATGTTCTTTTTTATTTCGATGGATAATTAACACTGTGATTTGAGTATAACTCTTGTTCAGTTTGTGATGCATTTTGACATTGTATTGAAATACATTCAGTTCGAAATTATCTTCTGATATCGAATCTCACGCATTACAACAGTTCTGAAGTGCAATTTTATAGTACGCTACTAGATTAGATAACCCGTGCTTCACACCTGTCTACCTGTCCCTGAAGAGCATGCAATGGTTACTGACCCTGAAACCAAATATATGTCGTATTATTTGGCCCATCGGCTATTGCTCTAATTGACTGTACAAGCCTACCAGGCACCCTCTCAGCTATAATAATCATCGACAGGGCCGATTGACCGTTGACTATTGTGAATGCCGACAGGGTAGAACTACCATCGGTGAATATATAACTGACGGGGAACTGTCGGTTATTAGCGCCAACGAGCCACGATGGGCCACTGTCGACCAAACCATAGATGACGACCCACTGTCGGCTTCTTACTGTCGCTATCAATAATAGCCGAGAGTACCGTCGGCCATTTGGGTAATGGCCGACCGAGCATCACCGACGGGAGATAACCGACGGTGTACCGTCGGATATATGCTTAACCGACGGTGAACTTAAATATCCGACGGTAGTTTAGCCTTGGCTATATGGGGATATCTAGTAGTGGTTGTACTGAGGAAATCCTTTGACAAAAGGAGCCGGTTAAGGCGTGGGTTGTAAGCTTTGGCAAGAGCTAAGCTGCGCATTGCGCCAACCCGGCATGCTGAGTGCGTCCAGAGGTCTAACCACTCGGGAATAGTGGACAACTGATGCAGGGACTCGTATATCACTTGGGGAGGAGCACAGTTGCTTTTAACGCTTCATAATCTCAGCAGTGCCAAACTGGAACTGCCGAATGATGGTGTTCAAGCAGTTCAGTTTCTCTGGATAGGATCTCCTGATGGCAGCATTCTGTTCGCCTGAAAAGTATGATGTGGGTTAGTGTGTGAAAGCCGAGTAAAGAAGAAAAAAGTGAAAAGAGATGGTGCTTACCAATGAGTGGATTGAGGATATCCTTGATATGGTCTTTCAGGGTGTCCAAATATTTCTGGACACTGATCATCTTGTCATAGCAGACTTTGTATTTATCTCCAGCCTCTTCCAACTCTTTTTTTAGTTTGGTATTCTCTGCAGTTAGAGATTCAATTGTTTTCTCCAAGTCTGAAGCATGAACTTCAGTTTCCTTGCGCAGCTTGGTTTCAACTTCAAGGAGTTGGTTGGTCTTGGCAAGTATTTGGTCATTATGGGACACATATCTCTGAAAAAAGAATAGCAAGTTAGAAACATGGGGACTGAATATATTTCAGTCGGCAATTGAAAGAAAGAGCAAGTTGACAGTAAAATTATATGTAGGCAGAGTATTTATACAAGTTCCGAGTAACTGAAGAGCAGATCACTCGGCACTTGGGGACTGGTATGTCTTTTAAGTTTTTACAAGTTATTCAGTAAACACATCTTCAAAGTTTCAGATAAAATGTGAACATATTACCCGGAACTTGGGGGTTATGAGGATTTGAAAATATCGTCATGGTGAAAGGCAGAATTAATGAGGATTTGAAATCAGAAAGTAAAACAAGTTCCATGTTATCGTAGACTGATAACTCGGGACTTGGGGACTGGGATATTCTGAAGTTTTCAAAATGATGGCACAAAGAGATATATATTTTCAAGTACCGAGTGATTGAGGACAGTTTACTCGATACTTGGGGACTGGGTATGGTATATAAGATATGAAGAGAAAAGATGTGTACCTGATGTTCTTGGACAAGAGAATCCACAACTTTGCCCTCAGCAAGTTTTAATGTGTTGTACTCAGTCAACAGATTTTCAAAGTTTGTATGGCCATATTGTGGTACAGTAGAGCCTTCGCCTTTATCAGTCGGCCTCGACTTTTCTTCAGTGGCAACAAACTTGGTTGCAGTTTTGACAGGAGAGATCTTCTCAGTAAAGCAAGCTCCTGTGATCACGACTTCTGGATCAGTCGGTTTTTCAGCAGGAGGAGGAGAAACATTCCTCTGGTCAGTTGTTTGCTCCTTATCAGTCGGCTCGGCATGTTTTTCAGGGGTATTTTCCAAATTACCCTCTTCAGCAATGGGAGGGCTTGGATCGCCACTAAGAGTAGCTTTTGTCCTGAAATTGCAAATATGAAAGTAATATAAGAAAGAGTAAAAGAAAGCAAAGTTGATAAGTACAAGTAATAGAAGGTTATATGTATTACCCGATATTGACTTGAAAGTCACGGGGGAGGTCATTGCTGGAGCCTGAAGAAGCTGTAAGGGAGTATGACTTAGAAACTCGGATTTGACCAGCTAAAGGATAACTATCAGAGGGATGTTTTTGTGGTTCGAAGTTGGAAAAGGAAGTACCAGGATGGCGTGGAGAGGGAATGTTTGGGATTCCCGGGTTAAGAGGATCCTCACCAGGGGAGGTCCGAGTAGCTCTCCTCTTGATAGAGGGTTCAGCAGAATTCTGCGAAGATTTTTGAAGAAGAGTTTGGTTGAGTTTTAGCATAGCAGGATAAGAATATGGTTCTATGGATATGCGAGAATATGGCACCTTGGCACAGATGGTGCGAGCCTTCCTTTTCCCGGTAGCAGCAGATTCAGTAGCTTCTGAGCTATGGCCGGGTGAAGGGGTGGCTGCCTTTTCAGCCGGTTCTGGTATTATAAAGTGGGCATCAGTGGATAAATTGTTTTGAGATTCGTTCTCAATTAAGCTTGTGAAGAAGTGGCCAAGGGAGTCGAGTTCACCTTCTTCTTCTTCCTTTTCCTTTTCTTCTTCTTCTTCTTCTTCTTCACTCGAGGACTGAGCCTCGTCATCATCATCTTCATCATCATCTGCCTCAGGAGTGGCAGGGGGAGTTTCAACTTGCCACCAGTCATCAGATTCCTAGTAAAAAAAGTAGAAGCAAAGTAATCAGTATACAATTGAGAAAAGAATATGTTATTGAGATTTTTATCAGTCGGAACTTACTGGTGGTGCCGGGTTATTCTTACTGAATGGCAGAAGGCCATTCTCTTTGATCGTCTCAACCTTTTCAGCAAGGAAGGCCTTGATAGCCTTGTTCAGAGCAGTGTTTGGGTAGGACTTCTCCGAGTAACGGAGGGAATCAGTTAGATGGCCCGAGTAATCGCAAAGAAGCTTCTTGCGGATGTTGTTGGGCTGAATTCGCCAACCCATCCACGTTTTGATCAGATCAGTTCCACGGAGACCGTGTGTAACAAGAACCGAGATCTTCTTGAGAAGAGGCTGGATAGCTTCTCTCTCGGTGTCAGAGGCGAAGGATTTCATGTTGTTGTTGAGAGTAAGGGGTTCGACCGAATAACCCGGTAAAGGGTGTTCACCGGCAGGTATCTTGGCTTTGCAGTAAAAGTATGATTTTTGCCAATGCTTTACGTGGGTATGAAGTTCTAGAGAAGGCATAGCAGAACCTTTGCGGCGTTGAATAGAAACACCGCCACAGACCAAGAGGGGGCCATTCTTGTGCTCACGCTGAGGTTTGCACAAGAATAGCTTCAGGAAAAGAGCTAAGCTGGGAGGAGTGCATAAGTATGATTCGCAAAGAACTATATAGTTACTAATATTCAAGATGGAATTGGGTCCGAGATCGAAGACCCAGAGGCCGTAGTGACGAAGAAGATCCCTAAAGAAAGGATGACCCGGGGGACGAAAACCCCGGGTGACATGCTCAAGAAAGCAGATAACTTCACCTTCCTTGGGGGAAGGCCGAGTCTCCTCTTCAGTCCCTCTCCACTCGATCTCCGACTGAAGAGGAAGAACGCCGGCCTCTGCCAGTTCTTCAAGCTTGGTCTGTGTAGCCATGGATTTGGCCCAGTTGCCCGTAATCCCAGATTTGCGCTTGGTGGTCTTTTTTATCTTCTTTGATGCCGATGCGGTGGCGCCATCACCGGCCTTGGCCTTGGCCTTCAGCTTCCTCGGATCTTTGGGTGCCATGAGATCTAAAGATCTAGAAAATAGCAAGAAAAGAAATGGAAAAACAACAAGCTCAAGAACAGCCCGAGGAGGAACAAGATAAGATCTAGATGGAAACCAAATGCAGGAATGAAAAACTTACCGGAGCTGGTGGAGATCTGGTGCGGAGCTGATTTCCCGGCGATTAGCTGCGGCAATGCGGGGCTCCGGTGGCCGGCGGCGGCGCGGTGAGCTTGGAGGAACCCTAACCCTAGCTCGGGGAGAGAGAAGGACGGAGGTTGAAGAAGAGGGGCGCGGTGAATGGGGAAAAGTGAAACCCTTTTTTTACTGCGGCCCACTATTTATAGCCCGGGGTGAAACCCTAGGAGCGTGAAACGAGGAGATAAGATTCTGTTTTGATTGCGAGTCAAAGATACGAGAGAATATGTCAGAGAATGTTCCTTGGTCGTTGATCGGGGGGGATAAGTGCGAGAGAAAAGCCGGGTTATAAAGAGAACCGCCAAAAGGAGCTGGTCTGAAACATAACCCGGCCATTTATAGTTAACGATCTTTATTTTGTTTTCAGGAGTTTAACTCGGATAATCCCATCAGCAGCTACCCTTGAGTAATCAAATCAAGATCAAGATTATCAAGTGAAGCAACAGATGAGCATATGCAAGTCAAACTTGGGGACTACTGTTGGGGGGATAATAACCCGGTATACTCATGACCAAGGAATAATCAGTCGGACGCCCCGAGGCTTGGTCCGAATGATGTGTACAAGATATGGGCCGGGTTATAGTTGGGCCAATAGGCCTAACATGACTCGTCCCTGGAAGGAAGGACCTAGAAGAACTGGAGTCCGAGTGAAGGAAGAGACCGGGTGACTTGGAGGCTACGGAAGGTCTAGAAAAACCTAGAGTAGGACTCCGGGCTTGTTTGTAACTCGGTACTCATTGTAAAGTTCGGGAGACCCGGTGTCTATATAAATGGGCTCCCAGAACATAGATAGATAAGTTTTAAGTTCTAAGCGCTAAGTTTCAACCCTATTTCGATATCACCGCTATCAAGCGAAACCCTTGTAACCTATCTCGTAACCCGGCTCTGTTGTCGTAGCCGAGTTATCGAGACCTCGAGATCAATAACATAGAAGCAGGAAGTAGGTCTTTATCTCCATGGAGAAGCTGAACCTGGGTAAACCCTTTTTCCCCAACGAGCGTGACAATCTCCTGAAGGACCAAGGCGCCTTGCCCCAATCATCAAGTTACCCCATGGTAACATCTGCCGTGTTAACCCCACGACAGAGTAGTTGAAGGCCTCACTTCCTTCGGAGTAATCTTTTCCTTTCCCATGGTTAGGAAAAAGCAAATGCAGCAAATAAATAATAACAAGTTGTCTTACCAATAAAGCTAGGTTCCCCGACAACGGCGCCAGAAAATGTCTTGATGCCCACAAGTATAGGGATCGCTGAAATCTTCGTTGGGAAGTATTACCCAAATTTATAGTTCGACACGATGGGAACACAAGAATACCAATAAGACTTTGGCAATTGAGGCAACTTGCAGCAGTGATAGTGATGGCAGTAGTATGATTCATGTAGCAAATAGAACATCAGTAGTGAACAAGGGTTTCCTAGTTTTCACCGGAAAAGTGAAAGTGTAACTCAGAGATTTAAAACATAGGCATGAGGTGATAGCGGGGTGTTGCATGAATAAGATTGATCATATAATAAGATACAAATAGCAATGTGACTTATCTCTAACTCTGATATATGTAGGTATGTGTTCCGTAAATAGTTGTGCGTACTAACCAAGAGAATTTGCACAACATCTATTGTCCTACCTGCCCATTTCACCGGGGCCAACTTGGAACTACAGGTAATTAAGGTCTACCCTTTCGAATAGCCCGGAACAACGCATTAACACTTCATGAACACATAGAATCCTCAAACTAAAACATCTCTCCCTTGTTTTTCCTATATGTCACTTTTAGGGTTCGCAGGTTCAACATAATAGCAGGTGATACACTTTGCAGATAAATACCAAACTCAATTATATGATGAAGCAAAATAAGTTCAGTACTGAAATCATGCCACTCGGGCTCTAGTAACAAGCATTAAGTATAGCATAAGTGCATCAACACAATACAAAAATATCCTCAAGATAAACCCCTAAGATCTCGAACAACGGGTATCATTACATGATCAATCTCATCCAATACCCATCCACCTCACATGCCTACAGCGGACTACTCACACATGGTGATGGAGAGGGAGCTCATGGTCGATGGAGATGAAGGCGGTGAAGACGGTCTCTAGATCCCTCCTCCGGGGGAGAAATCCTGGATCAATCTGTCTCCGAAAACGAAGATCGTGGTGGTGGCGGCGCTCTGTTTCGCGAAAACTCCCCTCCTCTTAGGGCACCCACTTTTCGTATATATGAGGGGGTACGCGAAAAGCCGAAGGAGAGGCGGCGCCCGAGGCTCCATTTAGGTGGGCCCATGCGGCCCAAGGCTCTGGCCGCGTGGGGCCCCCTATTTTGGGCCTCCGGCGCTTCCTCGTGTCCATCCTTTGCACGTTGTCCTCCTTTTCCATAAAAAATGACGTGGTATTTTTCCCTGATTTAATTTCCTGCAAAAATAACTAGAAACGAGACTTTGCTAAAAACAGCGTCAGATTCAGCAGGTTTATTCAAATATGGGAAGATTCCGGAGCAAATTATGAAGCAAAGTGCTTGGAAAAGTAGGTGCATTTTAGGTGCATCAATTGGCCACTAGGATCTGACGTGGCCACCGCAGCCAGTGTATGACCAAAAAATTGGTCATAATAGTTATGACCAATTCAAAACAATGTTACATATGACCGTTTGAGACGCTCGGTATGTGACCTTCAGATTTTGGTCACAAAAAGGTCATAGATGAAAAATTATGACCTTTTAGTGACCAAATTTGAGGGTCACTAGTTGACATATTTCTTGTAGTGATTATTGTAATTTGGATTATAGTTGTATTGTGCGATGTTAAAAGATTAATGAGTTCGATTTATATTGTTGTTATATTAAGATTTTCTTTTCCGAAATACCAAATATGGGCTAAAATCCAAAACATGTTTTGCGGTGCCGTGCAGGATGCGGAGGAACAGATCCCGCAAGTGTTTACCGTCAGACGTTGTTTGGTAAACCTTTGTGTATTTGTTCCGTAGCAGCCCGCGCGCGATATCGGTTTTGGGTATCCCTCAACGACACTGACGTGCACCGAGGAGATAGAGCGGTAGAGAGGAAGGAGCCGACGCAAGGCTCCCTAGTGCGCACCGCACAATTGCACGCCATGCTCCGCAGAGATCGCTGAGAAGTCCATGGTGTGGTACCGATCTGCCGGCAAGGAAACCGACATCGATAATCCTACCGATCTGCCCTTGTAACCTTGTAGTCAGGGTTTTGCGAACCGCCTTGACAGAACAATTCTTGGGGTCTTGATTCCGGCATTTAGTCTCATACTTTTATAGATTTTTTTGTTGTACAGTTAAATTATCATCTACTCCACCTTCCTTTATATAGGGAAGGAGGTTTATTCTAGGGATAATCAACAAAATTAAAACTATACATACCACTAATTTTCAATGCAACAAAAGAGACTGAAAATTTTACAGAGGAGTAGTTTAAAAGCAGTCACATATATATATAGCCAGTAACATCGTTTGTTCATATTCTTCATGCTGTGATCGCAAAGACTTCCTTTGTGACTTATGGTACTGCCGACGGTGGGTTATCACAGTGGTCCCCACATCCGCGGTGTTGGCCGCCTCTAGGTGCAAAAGGCGTTCCGACTCCGATGTCCCGTGGGATTCTTCTCCCTGTTACATGCATGGCTCTGAGTTAAAATTACTAACTATACTAAGGCGCAGCGAAACGGCGGCCTCTCCTCGCTCGGGCACTGTAGCGTGCTACAGCGCGGCGCTACAGTGCTCTTTTTTTTTTGCCACGCAGCGAAACGGCGGCCTCTCCTCGCGCTGGCACTGCAGCTGCAGCGCGCACTGTAGCGTGCTACAGTACGTCGCTACAGTAGGCTCTTTTTTTCCTTTTTTTTTTTCCACGCGAATCCTATCAAGTTTTTTTTTAGAAAAAAACTTCGCGTTCTTCAAAAATTATATACATGAAATGTATGCGCCGATGAGTAGGTTTCATTCCCGTGATCGGTTTCGAGTTTAGTCGAGTCTAGCTACTTAATTTCGGATTAAGACTCGCACAAACATTTGACAAATTTTGTCCAATTCGTCGCACTCGGTAATCCGTTTGAAATTCCATTTCACAAGTACATGTATAATTTTCATTTCACAAGTACATGTACATCACACTTCCAAACAACTTTTTACATAAAAGTCCGCACGCGTTTTTCTGCAGTAAAAGCAAACCCACGTGTTTTACAGAAAATATAAATCGGCCTCGAAATAAAACTTTCTGCAAAAAAGGTCCGCGCTCGCCACTTTTTCGGTAATCCGTTTGAAATTTCATTTCACAAGTACATGTATAATTTTCATTTCACAAGTACATGTATATCACCCTTCCAAACAACTTTTTACATAAAAGTCCGCACGCGTTTTTCTGCAGTAAAACCAAACCCACGTGTTTTACAGAAAATATAAATCGGGCCTCGAAATAAAACTTTCTGCAAAAAAGGTCCGCGCTCGCCACTTTTTGCAGACAAGCCCTCGCGTTTCCCTAAAAATTGTGAATCAGCCTCCCGACCAAAAAATATAAATCGTCCCTCCAGAATAAAACTTTTCGGAAAAACACTTTTTGCAAAAAACCCCCGCGTTTTCCAAAAATTATAAATCGGCCTCTCAGAATAAAAACACACGGTTCTTTCACACAAAGATCCTTGCGTTCTCTAGATAATACAAACTGACTTTCCATACTTGCTAAAAACCTGAACTGTGGACCCCGCCTGTAAGACAACTAATAATTACATCCCCAGAAATATTTCAATATTTCAAAATTTCAAATACATTTCACATCTGAGCATTTAACTATCTACCCACCGTGAGAAAAAAAAATCAAACATATGAAAAAAAGGCTCACTACTTATGTCATCTGATAGAATTTCAAATTTACATATTTCCAAAAAATAACGGACTTTCAAATCTCACCGTCTTACAAAGTAAAAATAGTCCAAATCTAACCAGTTTTAGCCCGTAGCCTTCTTTTTGAATTTCAATAATTTTCAAACCAACACGATTTTCCAACACGTATATTCTCAAATTTGAATTATACCACACATCCGCGACGTACAAATTTGCATATTTCAAAAACTAAGATGCCTTTCAAATCAAATCTACATAACTTCCCAATTTGAATGATTTTCCAAATATAGACAATCTTTTAGACATAAACTTTCTTTCAATTTCATTAATTTCCAAATATTCAAAACAATTAAATACCCACATTTTCAAATTTTAATTTTACCCACACATGCGCGGCATCGCCGCGCTAAGTTACCTAGTACTGCATCTATCGCTCTGTGATATACTGTGATCTGACTCAATCCCCTCCACGCAGAGAAGGATATAAGGTTTATCTCAGAACCATTCTAGTCTGATGGGATTAGGCCTAATCCATTTGTGGTAATTTGCACTAAACAAAGTGGGAGAAGGCATGCATGCAAATTTCGTAACTGAATTAAACCAAGCAAATGGAAGGAGGTTTTGCTGCTTGCACAGATGGCATTGCACTATACCTCCCTGCACGGAGACAGCCAACAGAGCACACATGACCACGAAAGCCAACATGAGCAGCTTGCGGAAAGATAAAGCTTGTTGCCTCTCTCTACACTCCGGGCGGTGTAACTTGTTTCCAGGCCAAGGCTTAATATATATCCCTTGGATGGGGCCATAGCCTCCGATGATCCACTCATCAAATACAACAATGGTTCTTCCATATGATCCACTCACCAATTTCAACAATGGACCACAAGAGCATCGGACGTTGACTCAACGTCAACGCTGCGAGTGACCTTTCATTTTGTCTTTTTACTGGAATTATGCTGCAAAGTTGACACGCTGTTAGTACGTCCGATTTTTTTTTCCAAAGCTATGTTTATAAAGTAAGACATTAGTGTTTGTTTTTTCCGTTATCGGTCTATCTAGTTCCTGGATGTTGCACAAGCTTTCAGCAAAATTCACTGCATTTGCCATCTATGAGGGATACCGCCACTATATATGCAGAACTTGAAAACGGTGTTCACGGGGAAAAAAAAATCAAAGATACATGATTTACCACCAAGTGTGGCACTGCCATATATACTTCTTTCTCAATAGTTGAGGGTTTACGAAACAAATGATTTAACAATGTATTGCCTCATTGGCAAGTTGGGACATCACGTTTTATCGACTAGGTGGGCCAGCAGCAAGATTTTGGATACTGGTACCAAAAAAATTTCAGAGGGGGCCGGGATTTCCGATAACTGTGGTTACCGGGAAAATACCGGTTGGTTACCGGCAGAGATTCTCAACCAAATTTTGAAATTCGAACATAAAACATTAAAAATAATTCAAAAAATGATTTTGGAGGAAGAATTCGGTCCAAATTCAAATGGTCCAGGATTTTTCGCCCGGTAAAGACATTTACCGCAGGGGGGGGGGGGGGGGGGGGAGGGAGAAATCCGATTACCGAGCGTTAACCGCGGTATTTCGACCGGTAACCAAATCCTTGGCCGGCAGCACCTGTTACCTTGCTGCTGGTGGTGGCCGGAGTTTCTCCTTCTCTACCTCCTCATGAAGTTCTCCTCTTCTAGTTTGCTGGACCCTGGTTTTGGCATCATCATTTATCAAAGGTGTCTTAGTTGACATTTGCTGCATTTACTTTGGAGCCTTCGTGTGGTCTTTTTGTCACCCCCGCCTTAAATGTTAGCATCACGGTTGCTCTTTTCAGACAAATTTTATGGTCTTGGAGGGCATATTGAAACTTAGGATTGTTTTATGGGTAGGTGCCATGCCCCTGGTGTTGCCGATGTTTTCTTCCTCATGCCATCGGTTCTCTACCAATTTACGAGTGTGCTCCGTTCGTGGTTAAAGCTAAACATGTGGAAAATCAAGACTAATTTATGAAGATATCTACATGACTGGAAAAACGAGACAA
Organism: Poa pratensis; assembly: GCA_947311845.1. Classification (NCBI taxonomy): domain Eukaryota; kingdom Viridiplantae; phylum Streptophyta; class Magnoliopsida; order Poales; family Poaceae; genus Poa; species Poa pratensis. The sequence goes on from CAMZMU010000051.1 coordinate 11,448,474, forward strand.
ATTTTCCGGTCTTGGAGATATATTTTTATCCAACATGGATGGTCACGTGATTTTTTGGATATGTCCTCCAGTACCATTGGTAGATTTACAGTTCTATTTCATTCACGTTTTCCGCATTTTTTTTTCAAACTTGTGTCAGACAGTCTCAGTTGTGTGCATCTTTGTTATTAATAAAACCCCTTTATAAGAAAATGTCTTTGCAAAAAGGAGAGTCACTTGCTTGTGATTAGGGATGAAAACGGAGCGGAAACTTTCCGACTTTTCCGCGGAAAAACGGAAATGGAACAGAAATACGGAAGTGGAAACGGAATTTTGCAAAACGGAAACGGAAACGGAAATTTTTATGCGGAAACGGAAACGGAAACGGAACAGCATATTCCGGCGGAACGACCACGGAAACGGAAATTCCGTTTCCGGCAATACGGAACTTACCGTTTTTTGCTACGCGGTGCTATCAGAATGCAACATGCCTAACAATTTCAGTGGGAACACTGAGTCACAACCCAAGATCTCAACAAAAAAGAAAAATATATGAAGTGACCACGTTTAGGCCCTACGTGCTTGCATATTATCTCCCTCTCGAGCCATTGCCAGTTCGGCTTTTCAGTGTTGCACTAGGTTTACGGACGATGTTAGGTTTTTTTTTTTTGCCAAAGTTGATAATTTAGAAACACTGTATTATACTTTAATTTATTTCTTCTTATTAAATTGATAAGTTTGTTGGTTTGCTTGAGTTTTCCTGCATTATTCAAGGGATCGCTTGGTTCTGGCAAACATCTGCTTCTGTTCCGTGTCCGCACCGTATTCGGTCTGTATCTGTTTCCGACAATATTTGTTTCTGTATTTGTTTCCGGGATTTCTGTATTCGTTTCCGCTTCCTCAAAAATATATGAAAACAAATGTGGCACCACCCAGTTCCGTCCGTATCCGCTCCGTTTTCATCCCTACTTGTGATTTTAATTATACAAATATTTTGGCTACACGTATTTTTCTGCATCAACTTTTTCCACACGTCTTTCTCATTTAATAGTTTAAACATCCACTAGGTAAGTACTAAAACATTTTTGATATCTAATACAACCACTCGTAGACGATCTTGTTATTTATACCGGAAGATGATGTTCCACTTAGTTAGTCTATACTTTCTTTTGTGACCATTAATCTGCCACAAAAATCTCTAAATAATAAAATCTAGCCTCTTTTGTAACCCTTTAGGTATTTCTACAAAAGAAACACGAACATCGGCATACTGGTATACACCGAATTAATTAGAATGAGACGGTCGCCATACGATAGCAATTTTCTTATCCAAGAAATCAATTTTCTTTTAAATCGGTCTTCCACAGGTTTCAACTTTCCATTTCTCAGTTTGCTAAAATTATTTCGGACTCTTAGGTACCTAAAAATGCAGGGATCCTGGTTTACAGCTAAATAACTCTTTGTATTCTATGCTTATCTCTTGATAGATATTTGTGTTGTACACTAAACATATATCATCTTCTCCATCTTACTTTATGTAGGGAAGGTCGAAGGAGATTTCTTACAAGGGATAAACAACATGAGATCAAAACTACCATATAGTACAACTATATTTTAATGCAGCAATAGAGGCCGAGACCTTACACCTAAAAGCACCTACATATATTTATCCAATTCCTTATTTACTTCTTATTCTTGATGCTACCTTCCGGAACTGGTAATCGAAAAGGGTTCCATCTTAAGTTATGGTGCTGCAGGAGGTGGCACCTCAGGTGGGTCGACGCACGAGTACTGCCGCCCGCATACACGACCACCATAAGGGTTCCCCGATTTGCGGGGTCTAGAGGGAAAAGGCCTTCCGACTCCGGTGACCTGTTAGTTTCGCATCCCTGTGTCATGCATGGATTGATAGTTAAAATATTGCACTTATTATTATGTGATATACTGTTATCGGAGTCGGTCCCTCCAGGTAGACACGGTAACAGATCTCAAAACCATTCTAAACTTAAGCCATGTCGCAGATTTAGTAGCTGAATGAAATCAAGCAAACGAGAGGAAGTGTTTTGCTTGCACAGATTGCATTGTACTATACCTCCCTGCACAGAAACAGCCAACAGAGCACATATGACCAAGAAAGTCATCATGAGCAGCTTGCAGAAAGACGAAACATGTCGCGGCACCATCTCCGATCCCTCCTCACTTGATATGCTGCCTCTCTTCACTCTCCAGGCTGTGTGAATTGTTTCGAGGCAAAGGCGTAATATATATATCTTGGATGGGGGCACATAGCTTCCTATGACCCACTCATCAAATTCAACGATGGTTCTTCCATATGATCCACTCACAATTTCAACAATGAACCACAATAGAATAGGGCGTTGACTCAACGTCAACACTACGAGTCACCTTTAGTTTTACCTTTTTTCCTGGAATTATTCTTCCATACGATCCACTCACAATTTCAACAATGGACCACAATAGCATCGGGGGTTGACTCACTTCAACGCTTGGACTCACCTATAGTTTTTCATGTTTTTTTTGGAATTCTGGGATAAAGTTGGCAAGTAGATGATCGTTAGTAGCAATCTTTTTCAATGCTATGTTTATAAAACAGGAGTGGTGGTCTTTATCGAAATAAAAGGGACTGGAGTGGTCGTTGCTTTCGGTCAGCAGTCTATCATGGATGCTGCATTGACCCTCGACGAGGTGTAATGTATATGCAAAATTTAAAACTGTGCGCATGGAGAATGAAATATATATCCATGATTTACCACTAAGTGTGGCAGTATGGCACTGACATATATATATATACAGAGCGTAGGTCAACTTGCCAATGAGAACCAATATGTTAAATCATCGGGGGCCCTTTTGCTTCAAATGAATTTTAAAACGAGCGAATAGAAAACCGTTGTAGTAGAACATAATGGCATGTTAAGTTCTACACGAATTGAAAACACGTGGATTGTTATATATGTTGTTTGGTTGCATTTTAGGAAAACACGGGATTTTTTCCAAAGGATTGTGTGTACGTCATAGTTTCATTGACTAAACGAATATCTCCACGAGGTTAGACCTAAGAAAAAGTTTCCTTTGTAATTGCATGCAATGTAGACCATAGGTAAAATTTCAATGGATTCGAAACCACGAACCAAACAGCACTACAGAAAAAACTCCTAAGTAATAGAATCGTCCAATATTATTATGAAAATTCTCTGAAAAACTAGACCAAAGGTTCCTAAACACTAAATTTTTGACAATCATCTGATTGTTGTCTTTGGTATCAGCCCAAGAACGGGCAAACAAAAGATCGATACCTTCACCTAGACGCCGGCGGTGAAGGCCAGGTGAGGGCGCCTTCTTTGAGTATAGGTTTACTGTCAGTTTGTTTGGACATTCGAAGGTCTAGTCTACCAATGGGTGCTATGGTGTGTCCTTGCCTCTAAGGTCTCGTTTGGATAATCGACTCTCACGACCCACACATGAAAGGGTTCCCAACCGTTCATGCCTCTCAGCTATTGAACAAAAGAGTGGGCTCTCTAAGCACAAGAAGGTGCATTCAGCCGTCACATTGAGCAACTAAAATTATGTTATTTTCCTTTAAACGAAGGTTTTGGCTCGTAGAGGTGATTGGAACTTTAAATAGGCGTGAATCGTCAGTTCCAAAAGAAACGGCGTCGCGTGCAAGCCTCTGCTTGGCATCTAAAAAAACAAAAAACAAAGTCTAGTGGGGGATGAACCCCACTAAATTAAGATAGAAGTGCTATCTTGTGAGCATTACAATCGTTTCAAAAAAAAACTAGCAGGAGATCAAATAACTCTACAACTAATCTCTTTATTTATACTATATTACTATTTCGGTTCCATAAAATAGCACATGCATTCCTTTACATAGGACAAACAGGTCCCTTACATTGCACAGGGCACACATAGACAAGCAACTATAGACGCTCTGAGACCTTACACTGGTCCAGTTTGAAAGGCTCCACGAGTATTTATTCTGTAACATATTCTCCGTAAATGCGAGCGGTAACTGATAACCGGGAGGACTTCTTTCATATAGTAAGTCATGGAGCTGCAGGTGGGCAACCGTAGATATGCTTACATCCGCCGCCGGTGTAAGGCTGGCCTCTAGGGGTAGCCGGCGTGCTGCCCGGGTTCAGTGGATTGCCTGATATCCCTCCAGAAGCTACCACTACGGGAAACGCACAAGACGCCGACGGATATGCCGTCGGCGTCTGGCCGTCGGCGTATACGACTGTCGGCGTACCCAATCCGCCGTCGGCGTACGCTGTGGTGGGCCCCACAAGACGGCGTTTTGAGCCGTTCCGTCAGCCCAATGCCGTCGGCGTATGAATGCAAAAAAAATTGAATTCTTTTAAACTTATTTTTTTTCTATTTCGAAATTTCTAACTCAACTACATACTAAATCTCTAATTACACATTTAATCACAGGTCAAAGTAATTAACTTTTAAAAATTTCTTCAGCCCAAGCACGGTTAACCTTTGAGTTCCTTCAATATTAGCTTCCAAATGAGAAATGAGAACTTACTGATACTTGTATCATATCAATCATATTAACCACTGAGTTAGAATGTTACACTTTTTCATTGTTTAAATTTAAAAAAATCATTTGAATAAGTAACAATGAATATAAAATAGTATATTTTGAATAAATGAAAATAAAATTAATTTCACTTTTATTAAAAAATCATTTAATATGGAATAATTCATATCTTTAATTTCGTTAATCGAAATTTGAAAAATAAAATGTCTATGTCAATTAGAAAAATGAAAGGAATTCAAATATGACATCCATATCTTGGTATGGCAAACATTGTTGCCAAAAACAAATTCCAAATTAATTTTATAAATATCATTTTCCATTTTTAAGTGCCAAAAATGACTTTTGTTATGGAGGAAATACCAAAAATATGTTGCAAAAGGCACCCATCTTATTGTCACAAAGGGTACTATATATTTTATGGATAATACCCAAGTATTAGGAATTTTCTCGATTTTTACCTAATTATTCCTATTTAAATGACTTTATGCCGATTTTCCAAAAGTAATTGAAATTGAACTACAAGTGTGTGATAGTTTGGTCTAATTTTTTTACAAAAATCTTTTCTAGGTACAAAAGTAGTGACTTTATCACAAAAATATCGATAGTTTTGAAAAATGTGACCCCTTTCAATGAATAGGCACGACGGTCATTTTGACAGTTTTTTCACAAAAATAAAAGAAATTGAGAAAATACTCAAAAAATGAATTCCTTTGACATGGAGTCCTTTTATGTGTACTAGTTGCTAAAAAAATGATAAACTTGAGTTTTGACAAATATTTCAAAAAAATGCTTCACAAAAAGGTCTATCGTCTATAGACATGTATAGCTTTCGCGTCAAATGACCAAGTTATGGCCATCCCCATGCCATAGTTTGTGATAATGTGACCATACTTGACACATAGGAGTGTCTTGGTATGGAAAACATTGTTGCCAAAAAAATTCCAAAATATTTTCGTAAATATCATTTTCCATTTTTTAATTGTCAAAATTGACTTTTTAATGAAGCAAGTACCAAACATATGTTACAAAATGTCATGTGCATGGTGAAAAAGATTTTATGGATGTCATATTTGGATTCCTCTCATTTTTCTAATCGATTTAGATATTTAATTTGTTAAATTTCGATTTACGGATTTACCGTCGGCGTATTAATACACAGGTGCCGTCGGCGTATCAGCGCGTCGATTAACAGTTTGAGTCTTCCGTCACGGCGGCGTTTGTACGCCGACGGGGATTCATACGCCGACGGGGATTCATACATACGCCGACGGGGATTCATACGCCGACGGGGATTCATACATACGCCGACGGGGATTCATACGCCGACGGCCGGTAGCGCGGCTGCCCTAGCTCGGCTTGTACGCCGACGGCCCGACATTTGGCCGTCGGCGTATGATCCGGCCGTCGGCGTCTTGACGCATTCCCGTAGTGTACGACTTCTTTCATAGCTCTCCCTGTAACACAACATGGCCCAATGGTAAAAGTACCGCAGAGTTAATAATGCTTCAGGCTAGTTCGATCTAAATTACAATGCAAGGAAGATACTGAAGGAAATGACATGCCTCAAAAGGCAGTAACTAAACTGAAATAGCGCAAGCGAAAGAAGTGCACCATACCTCCATGTACGGAGATGGCCTGGATAGCGGGCGAACAGCTCCTGTGCGACGTTTTTTCACGGCAATGGACGGATAGCGACGTCGTTGGCAACAATTGCTCTCGTGCCACGTTTTCGGGTGCACAAATAGCCCAGGGCCGACATGGTCTTTAAACGCAATTGATTGTTGTTGTTAGGATTTGGACCCACCACTTATCCACGTCAGCGTGGGACCCACCTCACAGCAGCTAGAACAGAGCCCGCCCGTGCCCGCCCGCCCACCGTATCCTCATTGCTTCCCCTTCCCCAATCTTTCTCTTCTCCGGCGACGAAGCGCGGATGTCTACCTCCTCCGCCCCGCACTCAAAATGGCCACAGTATGGTGTAGTGCCGCTTATAAGGTGCCCTTACTACCCACGCCTAGAGCCTCTTAAGCGTTGGGTCAGTAAGACTGATGAGAATGGCAATCTTGAGCGCGAGTTTGTGAAATGCTTGAGCAAGACACTGGCAGGACGGGATGGCAAGGTTAGATCTCAGTTCTTTCGCAGCCTTTTTCATGATTTCTCCAGATTTCATTTTTTCTCGTCGAATTTGGGATTTAGGGTTCATGTTGTTGTTTTCAGATCCTGAAGAAATATGTCCATTTTGAGTGGATGGATGATTATATTGAGAGACTTGAATTTGAGGGCTACATTGATTCGAGCGGTGCCGCAACCTGGGAGCTGAATTTGGGGGTTGCCGCCGCTTGCTGTGGAGAATTTGGGGAGCTTAGACATATGGGCGTACAAAACGAGGAATGCGCGCAATGCTGAACTGCCCGTTGAGTCCGAACTGAGCGAGGAACTGAAGAAGATCAAGAAACATTTGAAGCAGATGGTCGCTTTGCAGAAGCAAGCAAATATCATGGCAATAGGATTTTTTGGTTCAATCATTGTTCTTTTTTTCTTTTACTTGTTGCTCATCCGTTGTTAGATTGGGCAGTTAGGCCTGTCATGGCAGAGGACACGATCTGTGCGCCATGCCAAGTTCATCTACCTAAACAAATGCAACAATTTGGAAAGTTCTTCAGTTCCTGAACATACATTTATTAAGTTAACAGTGTGCAGCAAAGTTCAGTTTGCGGTAAAAAAATGTTCTGGGTTGCGAAATAGATGTTGGGCCGTGATGATGACATTGAGAAAATAACCAGGCCCAAAAAGATCCGCGTCTTTTTTTATAGCATAGAGTCACCAATGTAGAACAAGAACTTGGGCTTAACTTGGGCTTGGGCTTTTTGTACGTTGCTTTTTTTTTTAACTTGGGCTTTTTGTACTTTGCTTTTTTACACGATTTTCTTGCACGAAATAAGAGCAAGAACTTGAGCTTTTTGCACGTTGCTTTTTTGCACGAACTTTCTTGCACGAAAAGAAGAACATTAACTTGAGTTTTTTGTACTTTGCTTTTTTACACGAATTTCTTGCACGAAAATAAGAACAAGAAGTTGAGTTTTTTGTACTTTGCTTGTTTACACGAATTGTTTGCATGAAGTAAGAACAAGACCTATAGCTTTTTGTACTTTTCTTTTTTACACGATTTGCTTGCACGAAAATAAGAACTTGAACTTTTTGCAGGAACATTTTTTCCACAAACGTAAAGACATACATAAAATAAAATGCAAACGAGTAGCAACCTTACATGAGTAGCACCCTTACAGAAGCCCACGGACACGACACGACACGACACGAAACGACATTAGATAAACGGGCCCTAGATAACACGGGAAACAAATAAAAAGATAAAACTAAAACGGCGGCGACATCTTCTCTTCTCTCCGGGCTCGCTTCACCACCACCATCTTCACTTTCTCCGCTTCACTCATTGTCGTCGAAGTTGTAGGGGAGGGTGTGCATCTGGTTTCTGGTGAAGAAGATGCAGTCGATGTTGATGTTGATGTTGTACGTCATGAAGGCGATGTACTCGCAGCCGCACCAAAAGACTTTCCCGAGGAGCGCGAAGGCGTCGAACGTGTGGTGAAGGTGGCCGTGAGCAACATGAGGACGACGCCCCTGCTGTCACGGGCCTCGTCGAGGCGAGGTTGAGGTGCTCAAAGCCGTCGGTGAGGAACACGCGGGCGAGCTCGACCGGCCCCCTCCACCTCGACATCGCCCACACACGGAGGGTGCTCTCCACGACCATGCCGGGGGGGTAGCGCATCTCCGGCGCGGTGCGCGGCGGGTGGAACGTCGCTCCGGTGAACTGCATCTTCGCCGGACTTGATGTGCTTCGAGAGGATGCCGATCTGGCTTGGGTGGTGAAGTGGAAGGGTGAAGATGGATCTGGCGCTTCGGTGATGCGACGAGTGGAGAGGTGTATAAGTAGGGGGCGATGGGCAATGTATATCGACGTGCGTTAGAGGGGCGGCCGCCGCGTTAGAGCGTTTGTATCCGTGTCATCGCACGTCTTAATCGAGTCGATGAACCTCTGAATCGGCGACGGCGTGCGTTAATGGCTCTTGTGCAACGAGTCGCTGGCCCTTTGAATCGGCGTGCTTAATTGCTGCGGTGCGACGTGACTGAATCGAGCCCCTCTGAATCGAGCGCGTCTCTGCATGCAGTTCTGTTGCCGCTTGCCACGCATGCATGCAAAGCCTATATGGGCGCGTCCACAACGGACAACACGACGGCCCAACGGTCCACGTCGAGCGCCCACCCGAACCCTATGCGTGTTGGAAAGAGAAAAACTCCAGCCAATCAGAGCGCAGAACGAGAGTCTCGCGGATCGCCTCGTGGCTCAGCCGATCGCAACCGTCCACGCGAGATTCCTTCTAGAAGGCATCGATCCAACTGCCCGGGTGGAATCTGTTGGTTTCCTTCTAGAAGGCTTGATCTGACGGACACCGTAGCGCTCTAGGGTATATCCAACGGCCACAAATCAGCAGCGGGGTTATGCGGGGTTTCGGTTGAGTCAACGGGGTTTTGTCAGGGTTGACCAAATTAGGGTTGAGCATAACTAATTCAAAAAAAATCAAAAATATATAAAACTTGCGCACATTTTCTTCTTATGTCGTATAGTAACGAGAAAAAAAATATAAATATGGTTTACATACATTTTTACGAAAAGTCTTAAATCAAGTGAGAGACCTCGAACACTTTCAAATGAGCATAACTAATTCAAAAAAATTCAAAAAAAATATAAAACATGCGCACATAGTCTTCTTATGTCATATAGTAACGAGAAAAAAATATAAATATGGTTTACATACATTTGCACGAAAATACCTTCACTGAAATGTGATTCTTGAACAATGTAGTATGGATTTCAAGGGAGAGACGAGGAGGGCTTCAGTGATTAGGGTTAAGCATAACTAATTAAAAAAAATCAAAATATATAAAACCTGCGCCCATAGTCTTATTATGTCATATAGATGTCTCGGAAAATTATTTGGCTCATTTAGACAAGGTGGGAAAAAAACTTGCTTAGAAATGGGGCCGTTTACCCTAACTTTGGAGCTCATTTGAAACACATTTTTCATGACTATGAGTTTAACTTAGCGAAAGGGCTCAGATTGATGACCAAATTAGAAATAACAAGTGCATAATAGTTTGAGAAGCATTGCAGCATCCAAGCATAGTACAGGATAAATGGAAAAGTTTGAATTTTGGTTCAAAATTGAATTTTGGACCAAATTCGAATTCAAATGACCAATTTATCATAATACAAACAGTATCACATCCTAGCACTCACAAGTTTCATTTCAGAACAGAAGTGGCATATTAGTACAACAACAAATTCTCAAGTTCAGAACACACGTGCACTCCAAATCTATTTATTTTGCCTCTTCTTACCGCTCGCTTTCTTCTCCTTACCGCTCGATTTCTTCAAATTCTCAACTTCTACGGCATACAACTTGTTGATGCTCCTGGTTTTCTTGCCACAACCACTAGGCCTCTCGACAGCATGGCCAAGAGTTTCAGTTTCAGCAATAGTTTCAGTTTGCACCTCCTCAACAACAGTTTCGGCAACAGTTTCAGTTTGCACCACAAGGTCCATAACAGGTTCAGATTGCAACATAGCCTCATGTGCATCGAAAACAAGTTCAGTTTGCACCAGAGACTGCTGTGCATCCAAAACAAATTCAGTTTGCTCCTGTGCATCCAAAATAAGTTCAGTTTGCTCCTGTGCATCAAAAACTAGTTCAGTTTGCTCCTGTGCATCCAAAACAGTTTTAGTTTGCTCCTGTGCCTCCCAAATAGGTTCAGTTAGTGAACTGAAACTTCTCTTTTTTCTACAACTATTTAGTCTTGCCTTTTTCATTGGCTAACATTGTTCAACAACAAGAGGTGGGCCTTTTTCTGCACGTTTTCTCCTGAAAAATAAATCATATAACTTGGTTAGAGACTGAAACAAGCAACAAAAACAGTAACAACACACACAACAACATTAACATACTTTGGCCTTTCGACATTTGAAAGATCCCACTCTGGGCCCAAGTTCCTGACACAACTTGCATCTGTTTTTTTTTTTACCTTTTTGGGCCCCTTTTGGCTTTTCATCTTTCTTTTTATTCTTACTACTCCCACCTTTCTCAGACCATGCCTTGAATCTACTCTGCTTAGGCCTGCCAGCCATTCTTTTCGTCAGGGGAGGACAGATTGAAAATTCAATTTCCACTTCAGGCAACTGAGACTGATCTGTAAGTGCTGGAATTGGAGTTGCATATGCAGGTTTGAATTTTGCTACCGAATAATATTCATGCAAATATGGGTGCATGTTTATCTTCGGTTGGGAGGCTAAGAAAAGTATGGCATCTCACATGGTTTACCAGTGTGTTGCCACTCGAGGCAAGTGCAATCATACAATTCAGTGTTAACAACATGCCTCCTTCCAGTCTTGGTATCTCTAACCTCAGCACCCCACAGTGAAGATTTTTCAACAGCCAAATGTCTAAGACTTCTGCTCCTGTTGACCACCTGTTGTACCACGTATACTGTTGGAAATTTATCACCTTGCAGACAATCTCCAATCTTTCTTCTCAATTCCCACAACCGCATGAGCATGATCCTGATTTGGTTAACCATGTCATGCACAGGCAAATTTTTTAACTGCTTCACCTTGTTGTTGAAACTTTCTGCCAAATTGTTGTTGATATGATCACACTTGATGGCAGTGTTGAATCCTGACCTGTACCATAATAAAGAATGGTAGGTGTTCAGCCATGTACCAAACTCATCGCATGCTGCCATTATCTTACCAAGATGATATGAATGTGTCTGTGTAGTGTAAGATGATATGAATGTGTCTGTGATATGAATGTGGATGATATGAATGGCCACATTCTCCCAAATTCTTCTCCTCTGAATTTTTTGATCAAATTCATCCACAAATGGCCGAAGCACTCCCTCTCCTTAGCATGTGGGAAAACATTTTTAACTGCATTTTCCAGCCCTTTACATGCATCTGTGTGTATAGCCAAAGGTGACACTGGCCCTGATACGTCCAAAACGTATCTACTTTTCCGAACACTTTTGCTATTGTTTCTCCTCTAATTTGCATGATTTGGATGAAACTAATACGGACTAACGCTGTTTTCAGTAGAATTGCTTTGCTGTCTTGTTTTTGTGTAGAAATCCAATATTCCCAGAAAATAAGAAAAAAGGTTTTCGACCCAGAAGACCCACGGATCCAGGAGGGCAGCTGCGGGGGCGGCCCACAGCCACTAGGCGGGCCCACGGCGCGGCATAGGGTGGGCCCACGCCGCAAGGTCGCCTCCCCCTCGGTCATCGTTTCGTGACGCCCTCTGGACTTCTTAAAGCCTTTGACCAAAAACGTCGGGGACAGAACCCCTTTTACGAGAAACACACCCGAGCTCCGCCACCACCAAGAACCCTAATTCGGGGGTCTGCAATTCCTGTTTCGGCACCCTGCCGAGACGGGGAATTGGAGGAGATCATCGCCGTCATCATCACCACCACTTCTCCATCGACCGTCCATGATTCCCCCACCCATGTGTGAGTAATTCCCGCTATAGGCTGAAGGGGATGGTAGGGATTGGATGAGATCGTTCATGTAATAGATGTCAGATTATTAGGGCATGGTGCCTAGTATCCATTGTTAGTACTATCTATCGTTGTTGCAACTTTTTATGCTTAATGCTTGACACTTAGGGCCCGAGTGCCATGATCTCAGATTTGAACATGTTATTGTTTCATGAGTATAATTATTGTTTTGGATCATATCTGCAAGTTGTATACACCTGTTATTGTCTTGAACCTGAGGTCCTGGAGTGACAACAGCTGGGGCAGCCAAGGGGGATAGTTATGATTTGAGGATTACGTGTGTTCACGGAGTGTTAATGCTTTGCTCCGGTACTTTATTAAAAGGAGTACCTTAATTACCAGAAGGTTCCATTTGGCCCCGCTGCAAACGGGCTGGTAGGACAAAAGATGTTGTGCAAGTTTCTTGTTTACAAGCACGTACAACTAAATACAGAACACATGCCTACGTATGATTAGTACCTGGATGCTTTTATTATTGTTTACCTGCAAATGCCCTGTGTGATGACTATTACATGAGCTATCTTATCCATGCAACGCCCGCTCATCCATCCCTATGCCTACAGTATTTTAATTCTGCTGTTCACTACGTTCACTACTGCTGTCTCTATTTTACTGCTGTTACTATTCTACTGCTGTTTCTTCCATATTACTGTTGCTACTGATAAATTGTGCCAAGCAGGCTTACTTTTAGGTGTGGCTGAATTGACAACTCAGCTGCTAAGACTTATAAATATTCTTTGGCTCCCCTTGTGTCGAATCAACAAATTTGGGTTTACTTCCCTCGAAGACTGTTGCGATCCCCTATACTTGTGGGTCATCAAGACTATTTTCTGGCGCCGTTGCCGGGGAGCATAGCTCTATTTATAAGTTCACCGGGGAGTTATCTTGTCAGCTGCTATTTATTCACTATGGGTAAACCTCGTGATCCCAAGGTTACCATATTGCCTTCCACTACAAAGAAATGTACAACTCTGAACACTTCTGCTGCTCTTGATTCACCATCCATCATAAGTCAACTGGTTACACCACCACATCCACACACTTCACATGTTACCTCTGCTGAATCTGAAGCTATATCTGATGAATTCGATGATGCCTCTACTGTGCTTGATGAAAGTGGGTCACTAGGACCTTTTCTAGATGCCACTATTGCTGAATCTAAAGAAATTGAGAATGCTGAAATTCCTAATGAGAACCTTACTACACATGTTGCCTCACCGGAGTCAGGAAACTATGATAGTGATTATCCTGAGGATGCTTATATTGATATTAATGATGATTTTATTAAAGAATATAAAGCATGTGGTACTTCTAAAAACCCAAGTGCAATGAAAAAGCTTATAGAGAAACGTGCTATGAATTATAATTTTACTCTTGATCCTGCTTTTGCTACATCTCCTATAGATATTAAAGATAGAGATTATGAATTTTATGTTGATCTTTCACTCATATCTCTTGCTGAAAGAGAACCATTTTGTGGAACTGAAAATGAAAATGCTATAGGACACATGAATAAACTTTCTGCTCTCAGTAACTTGTTTTCTAATGAAGCTAAGAAACGGAGTTACTTGGTTACAAAGTTGTTTCCCTTTTCATTAAAAGATGAAGCTAAAACCTGGTTAAACAATTTAGCCTCTGGGTCAATTACAAGCCCTCAGGGTTTAATTAATGTTTTCTTTGAAAAGTATTATCCTGCTAGTGTGCAACATGCTGCTTTGTAGAGGATCTTCAATTTTAAACAACTTGAGGAAGAACCTCTCCCCGAAGCTTGGGGGAGATACTATGCTCTACTCCGAGCTCGGCCTGGACATCAGATAGCCAGAAATGAACTTCTTGATTTATTTTATAATGGACTAACTGTGGAATCTAGGACATACCTGGATAGTTGTGCTGGTTGTGTTTTCAGGAAAAGAACTCCAGACGAAGCCGAAGAATTATTGGTTAAAATTGGCCAAAATCATGAGGACTGGACCTTACCTAAACCGCCATTAGTTCCAACGCCAACGAAGAGGGGTGTTATTGAGCTAAATCCTGAAGATATGAAAGAGGCTAAAAAATCTCTTAAGGAGAAGGGTATTAAAACTGAAGAAGTAAAGAATTTGCCTCCTATTGAAGAATTATGTAAGCCTACCACTTACCCTCCCATGGTAGAGGTACAATCTCTTCAGAATTTCGATATTGGAGATATTCCTTACCGAAAGCCTCCTGATCAATGCTTAGATGAACTTGATAATTTTATTGTTAAGCAAAATCATTTTAATATGCAAGTTCAAAACCATTTACTAGAAAACTCTCGTGTTATTAAAAACTTGCATGATGTTTTGGAGAGAACTGCTAATGATGTTAAAGGTCTTGTTAAACATTTTCATATGGTTCAAACTCAACTTGAACAAATTACTAAAGTGCAAAAGGATTTACTTGCGGATGCTTCTAAAAATAATGATAATCATGCTTTTGGTATAGCAACTAGGAGCGGTGCTTTGACTCAGGATCCTTTATATCCTGAGGGACATCCTAAAAGAATTGAACAAGACTCTCAATTAGCTGATAAAACTGCTAGCTCTTCTAAAAAGAAAAAGAAGAAACATAGGAAAGAGTTAGAGTCTAATGAGCTTAATAATGATCAGGAAACTGGGGAGAATCCTAATAATATATCTATTTATGATGCTGAAACTGTGACTGGTAATGAACATGTTGCTGAAAATGATAATGCCCCTGATAAAGTAGAAAGTGTGGAGGAACCTGAAAGACCTCCAAAAAATAAAAGGTATAGCAAAGAAGATTTTATTCCTAGAAAGCTTGGTAGTGAAAGAGAACCTTGGGTACAAAAACCTATGCCTTTCCCTAATAAGAAACATAGCTCTAAGGAAGAGGAGCACTACAATAAATTTTGTGAATACATGAGACCTTTGTTTTTGCAAATTCCTTTGACTGATGCTATTAAATTGCCTCCTTATTCCAAGTACATGAAAGATATTGTCTCTAATAAGAGAAAAATTCCTAATGAAGAGATTTCTACTATGCTTGCTAATTATTCTTTTAATGGAAAAATTCCAAAGAAGCTTGGGGGATCCAGGTATCCCTACTATTCCTTGCTCCATTAAAAATAATTATGTTAGAACTGCTTTATGTGATCTTGGTGCAGCAGTAAGTGTTATGCCATTTTCTCTTTACAAGAGGCTTTATTTTGATAAGCTTATACCAACAGATATTTCTTTACAAATGGCTGATAAATCTGCTGTTGTTCCCATTGGTATTTGTGAGGATGTTCATGTTCAAGTTACCACTAACTGTTTGATCTTAACTGACTTTGTTGTGTTGGAAATGCCTAAGGATGAAAACATGTCTATTATTCTTGGGAGACCTTTTCTTAACACTGCAGGGGCTATTATTGATTGTAATAAAGGGAAGGTTACTTTCAATGTCAATAATAAAGAGCATACTGTTTATTTTCCAAAGAAGGTTGACAAGATTTATGGTTTAAATTCAATTGCAAATCTCAAGTCTATCAAGGTGGGAGCCATTGATTTCCCTATATATGATCAACATGAAAAGTACCAGAACATTATGGTTGGAACAATATCCATTCAGGTCGAGGTAAAATGATTGTCTCATGGAGTTCAAATTTTTTATGACTTATAAAATATTTTTGGTGACAAGACTTGATCAACCTTGCCAACAAAACTATTTTAACTGCATAAAACTATGACCACCATGTCCTTGCCCTCTTCTCATTTATTTACTTATTTCTACAATTTTGGTTTAGATTTGTTTAAATACTTTTATAAAATCATTTTTCTGTAGTACCATCATCTTTGAACCTTAGAATTACCCATTTTCAAAAGTTGTCAAAAATTTCTACGAAAATTAGAATAAAAATTTGCTCGCAAAATGACGCCCAACAGCACTGGAGGCTGACCAAGGGGACCCACCAGACTAAGTGAGGACATAGAGAGACTTGACAAAACTCACAAGGCTTTAGAAAGTGAACACTCTCTCCTTATCAAGTCTCATGATCAACTCCAAACTCAACTATCTAAAAATGATGAGCTTGCCAAGTTGTCTTCATCCATTTCTAATGTTAATGATGCTTGTGCTACTAACTCCATTTCTTGTGAAGCATCTATTTTGAAGGAGAATGTTGAGCTAAGGGCTCAACTTGAGTTGGTAACTAGCAAGTATGGGATATTGGAAGAAAGTCATGAAAAGCTCTCTTGCTCTAATGAGGATCTTCTAGCATCCCATGCAAGGCTAAAGTTAGCTCATGAGGCTATCACTACAAAGGTAACATCTTGTGAGCCTCATGTGGACAAAGGCACAACTTCTACTAGAAATGCTATATTGCCATGTGCTAGTCCTAGTAATTCATCCACTCACAATGTTGCTACATCTTGTGATGAATTACTTTCCTTGCCTTGTTGCTCTAACAATGAAGCTTCTACTTCCTCTAGTATTTGTGTTGATACTAACCATGTAGAGGAATTAAAAGAGCTCAAGGCCCAAGTCACTTCTTTGAAGAAAGACTTGGAAAAGCGTCATGTTGGGAAGTCCACACTTGACAATATGTTGAGTGTTCAAAGACGCCCCAATGACAAGAGTGGACTTGGATTCAACTCCAATAACAAGAACAAGTCCAAGCCTAACAAGAAGAACAAGGGCCAAGAACAAGTCAAGGATTCGGCCAAGATTGTTTGCTTCAAGTGCAAAGTTGAAGGGCACCATGTTAGATCTTTCCCTTTGAAGAAGAATGCTCTTAGTGAGAAGCAACAAGGGAAGAAGCCTCAAGTTCAAACTCATGTTCCTCAAGTTGAAGAATGGCCTCTTCCCAAGAAGAATCAAGCTACCCCTCCTCAAGTCGAGATTCCAACTAAGAAGAAAGGAGGAAGCAAATGTTGCTACTTATGCCGTGAGAAGGGTCACTTTGCTTCTTCATGCACTAAGGGTACCTCATCCAACCCTATTATAATTGATGATGTTTATTCTCTTCGAAAGGATAAGGTTGGCAATGTGTTTGCCAAATATGTTGGTACTCAAAGTGGTGTCAAGAAAAAAACTATTTGGGTTGCCAAGCCTATTGTGACAAACCTCTTAGGACCCAACTTGGTTGGGGACCAACAAGCTAAAACTTGATCAATAGGTGTTGTTGGAGGGCATTGGAGACTTGGATACATCATGAAGAATTAAGGGACCTTCATCATTTATATTCTCTCAAGCCAAGTCATTTGGGTTATTTTGTTCTATCTCTTATCCAATGTTCGTCCTTGCGGTAATTTATGCTTATATCATTATATACATTGAAAGTTGCTTGCACCCTTGCATGTGTTTGGTTGTGTACCTTGCTAGTGTTTGTATGTGTTGTGCTCTCTACTTACTTATCTTGAGAAATCAAGTATGTGTATTTTGGTTTGCACACCATTTACTTGTTTTGAGCCTTATTGATTTTATTTGCTATCTTATCTTGTTGGCTCTCTTTGAGAGATTAATGGACTATTCCATTTTGGGAGAGTGATATGCTTCGTGCACTTCACAATCCTAAAAATGTGTGTACATGAGGAATACCACTTAGTGATGATACATCTATATTATCTATTCTCTATGTGGTATGTCTTGCTCATGAGAAATTTGAATTCTATTATGTCCATTAATTTCTCGAGTTGGTTTTGTTTGCCTCTTGTTTTAAAAGAAATGGATTACCACATTATGGGAGAGTAATAAGCTATGTGCATATTACAAGCCTAGAAAATGTGAACATGTGAGGTTTTGCCACCTAGAATTGATATTGCTAATTATCTTGTTCCTATGTGGCATGTTTCTCAAACAAGTTCCATACTTGCTTAAATGCCTTTTGTCTCTCATCTTTTGGATCTTGTGTGTGAGAGAGTTTCTTGGTGCTTTGCATGATCGTTGATCAATTTGAAGCCGTCAAGAATCTCTATCTAAGCATGTGTTTCAATTCCTATCCTTTGACATATGCTTTGTTGTTGTGAAGTTGGTCTTGAATATCATTCCTATTTACCACCGAGAAATATCTCCATATACTCCTTGTTCATGACAAGTGATACTCATAATTGTGGTGGAATTTGTAGACCATCTTCATGGTTGGCTCTTGCTTTGAATTGCCTTCTTTTATTGCCAATTTTGTTTTATCGAACTCCTCTTTTGTCTTGCTTGTATCTTTTTGGATTCGTTGTGTTCTACCCAAAATTTGTTTTGTGCTTTCTTGAGTTAGGAAAAGCAATGATTCCATTCTTGTGCATTCACATTCAAGTCATACTTCTAGATAATGCGTTATTCTTGGGGAAGCTATCCTACATTCAGTAGAACACTATTCTTTAAATTGGTATTGGATTTTATTGCTTTCCTTGAACATGACTAGTGTTTGAATAATATGTATGGAGAGTGATGATCCCATTTGTGCGCATTTGTATTCAAATGCAAGATCATAAATAATGCACAAATCTTGGGGGAGCAATCCTATATGCTTTTGAACTTTAGTTGTCTTCAATTGGCTTTATCCCGATGACATGTCTCTTTGGAAGACAAACATTTTTTGTCTTGGTACCTTGTGCCATCATGAAAAGTGTAGAGGGTTTGGTTTATAACTTGATGGTATTTTCATCAATTGCTACTTCACTTTCATTTGGTATCTTCTCATAGTAGTATCTTCAATCATGTGTTGATTTGGGTCTTTGATATAATTTGGGCAATTTGTTTTCTTGTCACACTTGTGTGTGCTTTGTTGGTTTAATTGGTGTTTTGTCCAAATTGTATCTCGTTTGGTTCTTGAAAGTCATGCGCATGCATATTTATTATATGTATATCTTATGACATGCTTACTTTTGTTGATCCAATATATAAGATAAACTCCATCAAATCCTAAATGGCTAAGATGTGCATGAAATTTAATTTCATATCAATATGCACATATTTATGTGGAGTTTGTCCTATGTATTGTAGTTGCTCTAACTACTTTTGACCCAATGAGTTTGTGTACCATGTTGTACTTAAATTTGTTTTAGGTACACTTGAGATGCATTGGAAGCTTGTCTCATCTACAAGGAAGGTGTTATCACCATGTGCTTATTGGAGCCAAGCTTGGATGATCATGAGCTCCTATCTTCTACATCACCAATGCTATTTCGGTAACAAGTATCTACCTCATGCATACTTTTCTAGCTTTCAACCTTGTGTAGGTTGTTTCATGGCATGAATCTCTTTTGTTGCAATTCATTTGGTTCTTGCAAAACAACTTTATTGTAAATGTGGGCAAGCTGGGATGATTACATATTAAGGGAAATATATAATCATTTTCATGATTCACAAATCCCAAATATGTTAATCTAGCACTTTTCTACTCTATGTCTCGCATTTGCAATATTGATGTTTCTTCAAAATCATTTGCCTCTTGCGATACTTGTTATCTCTCTCGGAGCATCCCTTTTATCATCTTATCCCTTGTGGATATTTTTTGATGCTATGATGAGTATGTGTTGGAAGTTCATCTATATCCCTTTAAGATAAAATTGAGCTTTGTGCTATGCTTTTAAGCAAAGATCTTATTGGTGTATTCATGACTTCCTCTTGGATATCATGTTCTCTAACTTTGTACCTATTTTGTGTGTGCATGTTTCTTTGTGGATTTATATCTTGATGATTGGTGTCTACTTAGAAACTTATTCACATGAGAATAGTTACATCTTTAATTGATATTCCGATTCTTTAGTGACCACCTCTTATTACTTTTGATTCTTTGGTGGTTTCTAAAAGGCACAAGCTTTGTTTTTATTTGGTATACTTTTGCATCTTAATAAGCTTGTGGACCTATTTGCTACATCTTCTTTGGGTTGTGTGTATGGAAAGACATGATATGCACTATGTTCCTCTTATTTTGAAAGACTATGTTGATGCTCGCTCATCCTTGTTAGTCTCCTAAAATGCCTTCCAATATCACACCCGTCTCTTTTCGGTTGCGCAAGTATTTATTTGTTACTTCTTCCTTTTGTTGCTCAACTTTTTATTTGTTGCAAGTTGTATTGCTTCTTTTCTCATTTATGCTCTCTTGCACTTGTTTGTGTTCAAAATTTCTAGGAGGGAGTGAGGATTCCATGTTTTGCACACCATATTGAAATGCAAATCATGCATTGTGCACGTACCTTGGGGAGTTCCCTCTTGATTTTGAGAACATTTTCTTTGGATCCTTTGATTGGTTACTTCTTTTGTCGAAGTATCTTTCAATTAATTTTCTTTTGCAATCTTTGGATCCTAAATATAGTTTGATCTCCTTCCCAACTATTCGTCATTAGATATGTGCATTTGATTTCACTCATATTATGAGAAGTGCACACTTTTTGGGGGAGCTATTACTATATTGGCCTTCTAAATTTTTCTTCCCATTTCGGCAATCGATACCAATGGGGGAGAAGTTTAGAGGGTTTAAGGGAATTTGGTTTTATGCTTTAGTTTCGTTCTTAAGCATTTGCCTTTCTTGCTCTTGCATCCTTGCTCTTTGTGTTGCTTGGTTGCTCAATTCATTATATAAACCCTCGTAAAAGGGATTGTCATCAATTACCAAAATGGGGGAGATTGAAAGTGCATGTGTTCCCATGCATGGTTTTGGTAATTAATGACAATCCTTATGGACTAATGTTTGCATTACGATATTCTTGTAGATCTTGTTCATAGGAAAAGATTGGAGTTCATGTGTTGGACTCTAGAAGATTACATGATGACCAAGGTTCTATCCAAGAGTTTTTATGAAGAATGGTCTTGTGAAGAGTTGAGCTTATTGCAAGCATGGCTTGGAAAATAAGTTTGAGTGAACTTTCATGTTATCTCCAAGCCATCATATATATCAAGAGAAGAAGATGAAGTGCAAGTCCAATATGATCCATCTCGGAAGATATCATTTGATTGAAGCTTGCAATCAAGACATGAAGACGGAGCTTAGCGAGGCTCTCCCATAATGGAGTGTGGGGGAGCATTTGGAGATGTCGTCACCAAGCAAAGCGCAATCAAGAAAGGTGGTCCACTTGAAGAGATCAAGATCGTCATCATCTAGCTCAAGTGGAATGCGCAAGGCAAAGGTATGATCTTGATAGGTTTTCTATTTCACCGGTCTCATGGTGTTACTGGGAGACCGGGTTATAGGATAGACGGCGTACTATCAAGAGGGGCTCTCAAGTGAGTAACTTGATCGCATCTTTGTGGAGAGCTCAAACCTTTGCATACTTGGCATATCATCTTTCTTGATTCTTATTTGGTTCTTCTCCTTGTTGGGTTTTGGTGCTTGTTGTCATCCTCATGACAAGCCCAAGTTCTTCGAAAATTGATTTTGTTTGGAAAACTTGTTCGTTCTCGGCGTTGGAAATATTACCAGTCCACCTTCGAGATAGGGTCCACACCTTCCCATGTGTGGTATCCTCTCTATATTTGTGACCCTTAATATTTCCAACGAAATTGGATTCACCTGTTTTGGAGTTCGAACGAGAAAGTTATTGCATTTCAGGATTTACCGGTTGTTCTTATTTAGAGAAGGTTTACCTCTCTACATTTGGTTTTATCCTCACATGATGGACTATGATGTTGCTCTGCATAATCTTCAAGGGCTCTTCGTTGCGATTCCAACGAGCCCAAGAACAACGAAAACGGAGTCCGGATGATCAAGATATGTTCGTTTTTGTATTGGGCGTTTTTGCAGTTTTTGTTGGCCGGCCCCCAGGCCGGCCCATAGGCCGGCGGGCTCTGTTGGGTGCCCAGCCTCCGGCCCAGCCCAGGCCGGCTGGCTCTGTGAGCCGCCCGGCCTCTTGCCCAGCCCAGGCCGGCTGCTAGGCCGGCTGGCACAGTGAGCCCAACGACTCTGCCCAACGGCCACTTTTTAGAGGACCTATTTAAGGGGTTTCTTCCCCAATGGTTATCAAAGAACTTGAGTACGTTTTTCCTCTCTCCTCCATTGTTGAAAGCTCATTTCTTCGATTACTCCCAATCCCTCCACCCAAACTCGTTGATCTTTGGAGGATTGAAGGAGGAGACCTAGATCTACATTTCCACCGATCCATTTCTTCTCTAAGTGAGTGGAACCCTTTCGATCTAGTTCTTAAAGTTCCATTTGTTGTGTTCTTCGTTGTTCTTCCTCTCTTCTCCCCTCATAAGCATTAGTTGCTTGTGGTGGGATTTGAGAGTGAAGGATTTGAGCACTTGTGCTCTTGCCATTGCTTTGTGCATCGGTTTGCTCTCTCCACGAGGATTCGTGGAAGTTGAAAGCTTGTGAACTTGTTACTCTTGGGTCTTTGGACCCTAGACGCCCCTGTGGTGGTTGAGACCCTTGTGTGGTCACTTGTAGCTGTTCGGGAGCTCCCAATCCCGTTGTGGGTTGTGCCCCGGATCGTTGTTGAAAGGCTCCGGATTTCCGCCTCGAAGGATTCCGATAGTGGAAGGTGAACCAAACCTTTGTGGCGCGGTTCATCGGAGAAGAAGGTGAAACCTTTGTGGTTGTTGAACCATTGTGTTGGTTCATACCTCTCCAACGAGACGTACTCCCCTAAAAAGGAGGAACTCGGGAATACATCCTCGTCTCCGCGTG
Source organism: Poa pratensis (assembly GCA_947311845.1). Taxonomy (NCBI): domain Eukaryota; kingdom Viridiplantae; phylum Streptophyta; class Magnoliopsida; order Poales; family Poaceae; genus Poa; species Poa pratensis. The sequence goes on from CAMZMU010000051.1 coordinate 11,471,225, forward strand.
CCTCAGTTATTTCTATACCCGAGCTCTTTACTTATGCACTTTACATTGTGATAGCCTTCGTGCTTGAAGTATTCTATATTGCTATCACCTTGTTGCTTGTCTTGCTTAGCATAAATTGTTGGTGCACATAGGTGAGCTTAGTTTATTTAGGTTGTTGGCTTGTTAATTTAAACACCTAGTTTTATTCCAAATTTATCAAGCCTAATCCGGAAAAGTTTTAATCGCTTATTCACCCCCCTCTAGGCGACATCCTTGTCCTTTCAAATGGGACTAGAGTTGCGAATTCACTCACCATTTATGCCACCGCCACCGAGAACGAAAGCTCCGCCGCTGCCGAGATCGAGGGCTCCGCCGCCGCCGGAGAAGAAGAATGGAGAGCGGGCACAGGTTCAGAAGGGCACGGTCGGGCGGGTGGGCACGATCGGGCTCGGCAGTTTGACTCGATGCATTGCTAACTAACTTGGACCCACATGTCTTAACATAAACAAACTTTGTTGACGACCAATTTAAAACGATTTAACACCGTGTCGCCATGGGCTATTTACGCGCTCAGATACGTCGCAACACAGCCATTCCCTCCAACGACGTCGTTATCCTTCCAATTCCAACAATATGTGCCACACAGGAGCTATAAGCCCCTGGATAGCACAGATGAGCATGAAAGCCATCACGACCAGCGTGCGGAAAGACAGAGCATTTCGTTGCGTCCTCATCTCTGAATCTCTGATCAGAACTCCCTTCTCACTTGCTACGTTGCTGGTGCTGCACTCCGGGTTCTGTACCTTTGTGTTGGGGTTAAGCTTCTATATAGACCATTGGAGTAGACGAGAGGCACAGCTTCCATGTCATCCATGCGTCAAGTTCCACCAAGGGATTTGCGCATTGACGCGAGTCAATCGGTGACCCTTTTACTATCCTCTTTCTGGAATTTAGGGGCAAACGTTGGCACCTTGCTAGTTAGTCGTCAATATTTCCAAGGCACGATTTGCCACTTTGCTAGTTAGTCGTCATTTTTTCCATTTTTTCCAGGCCTGTTGATAAGACCACCAATTTGTGGTTGCCGTTTTTGGTAGTACAAATTCGGGATTGATCAAAATCCTATCTAGTACTGAATACTGATGGGGTGCATGTCCAGGCTGGAAGCGACCTACCTGCTTTCTTGCTGATGCTTAGCAAGCGGGCCCCCTTCGGTCTCAATGCAAAGCTGTTGCGATGCCCACCTCCGGAAGCTGTTCTCAAGCACCTGAGGAGGAAATCTGCTGACCTGGGAAGCAAACGTGGCATCGAGTATTTCTTCGGTCTGAATACAAAGCTCTTGTGATGCCCACCTCGGACCATACGCCGCTATTACTCACCATAATACTCTGGGAATCAAGCACATGACGGCAACGAGGGAAATGGTCCAAACGACAGCGCTCGCAAATGCTGATTCGTTCGAACATAAACATTGCCATCCAATACGGTACATTGATGCCATCGACGAATGGGGAACTCTGACGGATACTGAGTTTGTATTCAGAAAATACTGCACCATCAGACAGAACCAGATCAACCGTGTAGATCTACCGAAGAGGAGGCGCCGCGCCAAAATCAATTGATATCAACTTGGCGATGAGAACACCATGTTCTTGTTAGCGTCCAATCAGATTTAGCCCAGCACTCGGCCTAGGTTCAGACGTTTATGCGCACACGGCCCAGATATAAGAGGATAGCCCATTCCATCCCAAAAGCCCGGACTGAAAGGAGGTGGAATCTCTCCCTTATAAGCTGGGTGTGGCCTCTTCCCTTAGACGAGGTGGACTAAACTTGCGCAGCCTCCACTAGTCAACAGCAGCCCTAACATCCCATCGGGGAAGCCCCCCAAGCAGGCATGGCAATGCTGGCTCTGATACCAGATGTTAGCGTCCACTCAGATTTAGCCCAGCACTCGGCCTAGTTTCAGACGTTTATGCGCACACGGCCCAGCTACAAGAGGAGAGCCCATTCCATCCCAAAAGCCCGGACTGAAAGGAGGAGGAATCTCTCCCTAATAAGCTGGGTGTGGCCTCTTCCCCTAAGCGAGGTGGGACTAAACTTGAGCAGCCTCCACTAGTCAACAGTAGCCCTAACAGTTCTTCCACATCATTGTCCATATAGATACCGGTAGAACAAAATTCAGTTCCTTTAGAAATCGGTAGATTACTTGATGCTTCAGTGGTATGAAGATAATCATATTGCTAGCTCTCTGAACATTAGTGATGAGGATGATGCTATTCTTTGGAAGCTTGAATCAAAAGGGGTGTTTTCTGTTAGCTCCATGTATGATGTCATAAAATGTAAAGGGGTAATGCCCACTCATGTGCATGCACTTTGGAAAATTAAAGTACCCCTAGAGTTCATTTTTTTCCTCTGGCTTGTCTCTCACAATAAAATTCTCACTTGAGACAATTTAAGTAAGAGGCAAATAGTTACTGATCCATCCTGCCTATTTTGCAATGACCCTGAAACATGTGGCCACTTATTTTTCCAGTGCACTATTGCTACTGATATGTGGTCTGAAATTGGCAGATTGACTGGGTTAATTACCTATCTTCCCGGCTTGTTATGAAAAAATAGCTGGTCTTTGGCTAAGTGAGTCAAAACATGTGGTTGTGAATGTCCTAAACGCAGTTGTTATGTGGCTGAAAACTAGAAATAACTTATGTGTTAACAATGAGCCATGGACTGGTTTGCTGGTGTTGTGGAGGAATTTAGCTTCTACACTTTCACAGTGGATGATCTTGCTCTCTGGAGCTGCGAGGGATTAAGTGAGAGGGTTGATTGGAGCTGTGCGCGAAGCCCACCCCCTCTGACCTGGCAAGATGCGGGCTGAGAGAACCTGTGACAGTTGATGGGAAGCGTGCAAACCTTGGTCCTCATGTTGAGACTCAAGACGAAGAATGGGAGGCCACAACCCAGGCGCTGGCAGCGACCTTGGAGTCTGCTTCAATGGTGATGGTTGAGGATGGACGGAACTGGAAGGTGGTCCACAAGAACTGAAGAGCTCCCTCTCTTCCAGAAGCTATCTGTTAACAAAAAGCTTGTGCGCCAGATGTGTGGCCTGGCTGGTCTAGCCTTTTTGTAATAGACGTCTAGTAAACTAGTTGCTTTTGGTTTTAAAACTCTTAGCTCTAGCTGTTCTGGGTGTGGCAGTCACACCCCCTACCCCCCCCCCCCCCCTCCCCCATGCCCGAGTTCGTGAGTTTATGAAAATTGGATGATGTAAGACTCAAGTTTCATTCATCCAATTGAACTGGGGCTCTGGCCTTTACCTCTAAAAAAATAGTAACGGCACATTGGATGTCGGGCGCGGTGAAGCCGAGCGCCTCGCTGGGGGCGACACAGGGTGAACGGGGAGGTCAGCTATCTCGATTTGAGACACGAAACACGTAACCCCTAAGGCCATGATATTTTTTCGAGTATTATTTTGTGTTCGGAAGAGCCATGCTCAAAGAAAGGAATGGTAACACACTAGAGACAATGTTTTATAGGACCCCGACGAACACTGTTCGGTAATTACCATACTTCCTGTTTGTGGCAACTTAGATTATTTGTAGTATGCTCTCACGATTTCGAGATAAAACTCGATGTCGCCGATAGTAGAATGAATTGCGTTGAAGCGTGAAGAAACTGAAATAGTAGTAGATTAAAAGTAGCAGGAGAGTGGAGATTTTCAAATTAACTCTTCCTATGCAGTGGGTTCCATTTCAAAAATGTTTGGCATCGCCCACGTGGTGAGACAATTGAAAGGTTGGAAATGAGGTCCGTGGCAAATTTGGTGTCGTATACAATGTGTGTTGGATTATTAGGCATAATTTGCATGATTAATTCCAGAATATAAAGCATGATCGCAAGAGCTACTAACATGTTAATCTCGAAAATACTAGACGTATTAATTAACATGAACAGCAGCAAGACATCTACGAACACAGCCATCGGAACGTGACGAACGTACCGAACAATTGTAGATGAAGTAGTCGTTGGAGCAGCGACGGCAGCAGCTTGAGCGGCGACGGTAGCAGCTCGAAGAAGACGACGTTGGAGACGAGTCGCCCGCGGACCCGGAGATCGTCCAGGAAGTCGAGCCGTGATGAAGAACTTGAAAGCAGTCGCGGGGCGCTTCCCAAAAACCTTATTCGCCCTCTCCCGTACAGGATCACAAGGACAAGTGGTTCCGGAGACCTGCTGTCCCGTTCGCCGGTGCACGCCGGCGCACGGGATGGAGTAGACTACGGTGGCGGCGCAAGGCACGAGATTGGCAAAACCTAGATTGGTTCGGGTGTGACGGCGCACGCAGTGCAAGGCAATATATAGTGCGGTTCGGGAAACCCTAACGGGTACAACGTGGGCCCCACGTCGCACACGTCGAGTCGGATAGCAGCCCACGATCCGGGAGCGACCCGAACTGGCAAAACTATACACGTACGCAAAAACTCGTTTTTCCCGAACAGCAAAAATATAGGCATCGGCTCGGCTCATTCCCGCAACCCGCGGCGTGTCGTGACGAGACGGACGGACGGCGGCGGAGGAGGAGTGCGCGAGAGAGCCTTCTGTTCTCAACTAGCACACCAAGTGTACAACACTCCACCTTATAAGGTGGTGTTTGTCTCCTCCAACTAGCAATGTGGGACTAAACTTTAGCACCACATTGCACCTCCAAAATTCTGCCATGCACATGGGCCAATTTGAGATTTCAGAATTGCTTATTGGGCTGCCCAAATGGGCCCAAATTCTAACAATCCCCCACCAGATCTCAAATTCCCATTTAGAGATTTTGCCAAACCTCGTTTCTTGTTTATATACCAGTGTTTCAGCAGAGACTGTTAAGTTGAACTTCCGCCTAGAGCTTCAAGCTACATCTACCAGCAACTTGAACAATGGACGAACCTTGAATTGCAAGTTTGGTGCCAATAGACTTCACTCAAAGTCATAACCAGTACGTGGCTGCCAGTAGCCTACCCCGCGGGTGGAGCATATGCGTCATACTCCCTGGTCTCTTCATGAGCTTACTAGAGATCACCCAAATCTCATAGACTGCGACGTTTAACAGTCGGACTCATATAGGTGTGTTCTTTCAAGGTCGCTCTGTAGGATAGCACCTTTGCTACGAATAGCCAACAGAAACACATTAAGGCATATTGCCAACCTGCCTTACAGAATGTGAGAGTTATGCATCTTCCCACGGAGAGGGTTATAAAATAACTCTCCTCTGTTAAACCACTAGCTTGTTCTTCCCAGGTCCTAATTCACGGGATCTCCGATCACATAGGTTGGGTTACCACTATGGTGTAACGCTCACGGGTCTCAACCCCATCTCCCTCGATGCACTATCTATCACATTACGTGATAGTCCCTTCGTAAAGGGATCTGCCAGGTTTTTGTCTGTTTGAATATAACTAACAGTTATTACTCCGGAGTTTCTCATTTTCCTGACAGACTTCAAGCGTCTTTTGACGTGTCTTGATGACTTCGCGTTATCCTTAGCACTGTTCACTTTCATGATAACCGTTTGGTTGTCACAGTTCATAAGGATGGCCGGTAATGGTTTCTCAACCACCGGCAAGTCCATCAAGAGCTCACGCAGCCATTCTGCCTCAACAGAAGCTGTATCTAAAGCAGCAAGTTCTGCTTCCATGGTTGACCTCGTCAAAATGGTCTGTTTGCAAGACCTCCATGACACTGCGCCACCTCCAAGAATAAATGCATATCCACTTGTGGCGTAGAGCTCATCAACATCTGAGATCCAGTTCGCATCACAGTATCCCTCAAGCACCGCAGGGTGCCCTGAATAGTGAATCCCATAACTCATTGTACCGTTCAGATAGCGCATGACCCTTTCAAGTGCATGCCAATGATCAATACCCGGGTTAGACATGAACCTGCTCAACTTGCTCACAGCAAAAGAGATATCAGGTCTCGTCGCGCTCGCAAGGTACATGAGTGAACCGATCACTTGAGAATATCTTAATTGATCTCTCGTTTCCTTTTTGTTCTTTCTGAGTGTCACACTGGGATCATAGGGTGTTGGAGAAGGCTTGCTGTCTATATAACCAAAGCGGCTCAAGACCTTCTCAACATAGTGTGATTGCGTTAACGTAATCCCACTCTCATCCCTAATCACTTAATGTTCAGGATCACATCAGCTTGTCCCAGATCTTTCATATCAAAGCTCTTTGACAGAAAAGACTTGACCTCATTTATCACTATCATGCTTGTACCGAAAATCAGTATGTCATCAACATACAAGCATAATATAACACTATCGCCCCCACCATGGCGATAATATACACACCTATCAGCCTCATTAATGGCAAAGCCTGCAGAAGTTAAAGTTCTGTCAAACTTCTCATGCCATTGCTTAGGTGCTTGCTTCAGCCCATACAAAGATTTTAACAATTTGCACACCTTTCTCTCTTCACCTTTTACTACAAACCCATCAGGCTGATCCATATAGATTTCCTCTTCCAACTCTCCGTTAAGGAAAGCTGTCTTTACGTCCATTTGATGAACGATAAGACCATAGGAGGCAGCCAGGGAAAGTAGTACACGAATGGTGGTGAGTCGAGCAACAGGTGAATAGGTGTCAAAGTAATCTTCGCCTTCACGCTGGGTGTAGCCCTTGGCACAAGCCGTGCCTTGTACTTCTCAATAGTACCATCAGGCCTTAGCTTCTTCTTGAACACCCACTTACAACCCACAGGTTTGCAGCCGTAGGGTCGTTCAGATAATTCCCAAGTTCCATTAGAAAGAATCGAGTCCATCTCATTATGGACAGCTTCTTTCCAGTCATCAGCATCAGGAGATGCAAATGCCTCTGCAATGGACGTGGGAGTATTGTCCACAAGGTACACAATGAAATCATCACCAAAGGATTTTTCAGTCCTCTGTCTCTTGCTCCTCTTGGGAGCTGATTCATTGTCATCCTTCTCAAGGACTTCCTCAACATGTGGTTGTTCAGAATGATCAACAGATGTACTAGGTTCAGCAAATATCTCAGAAGAAATTCTAGCAATGCTATGCATATCCTTCATAGGAAACATGTTCTCAAAAAATGTTGCATCACGAGATTCCAAAATAGTATCAACATGCATATCAGGTATCTCAGATTTAACCACTAAAAATCTATAGCAAATGCTCCGCTGAGCATAACCTAGAAAGACACAATCCACTGTCTTCGGTCCAAGTTTCGTTTCTTAGGAATTGGAACATTGACTTTCGCCAAACATCCCCAAGTACGAAAATAAGAAAGTGATGGTTTTCTCCCAGACCACTCCTCGTAAGGTGTCTTCTCTTTATCCTTGTTAGGAACTCTATTCAGGACATGACACGAAGTCAACAAAGCCTCCCCCCACCATGCCTTAGATAAACCAGCAGTGTCCAACATGGCGTTCACCAAGTCGGTCAGCGTGCGGTTTTTCCTCTCGGCAACCCCGTTTGATTGGGGCGAATAGGGAGGCGTCCTCTCATGAATAATACCATGTTCCTCACAGAATTCATCAAATACGTTGGAGAAATACTCGCCACCACGATCTGACCTAAGACGTTTGATCTTTCTCTCTAATTGATTTTCTACTTCAGCTTTATAGATTTTAAAGTAGTCTAAAGCTTCATCTTTAGTGTGCAACAAATATACATAACAGAACCTAGTAGCATCATCGATTAAAGTCATGAAATATCTCTTATCACCTTTTGTCAACACGCCATTCATCTCACATAGATCCGAATGTACGAGTTCTAGAGGTGCCAAGTTTCTCTCCTCGGCTGCCTTGTGAGGCTTTCGAGGTTGCTTAGATTGCACACAGCTATGGCACTTAGAACCTTTGGCAATGGTGAAAGTAGGAATTAAACTCAAACTGGAAAGTCTACTCATTAAACCAAAATTAACATGACATAAACGAGAGTGCCAAACATTAGCATCCGAATCCACACTGCCACAAATATGGTTTACTGACTTATTACAAAAATCCGATAATGAAAAGCGGAACAAGCCTCCGCACTCATACCCTTTACCAATAAATTGTCCAAACTTTGACACAACTACTTTATTGGACTCCAAGACTAATTTAAACCCATCTCTGCATAGAAGGGAGCCGCTAACGAGATTCTTGTTCATAGTAGGGACATGCTGCACGTTCCTCAGCTGCACGATCTTCCCCGAAGTAAACTTCAGATCTACCGTGCCAACACCACGAACAGAAGCATGTGATCCATTCCCCATTAAGACGCTTGAATCTGCGACCTGATAAGAAGTGAACATAGAGATGTCAGCACATACATGAACATTAGCACCCGTATCAATCCACCAACATGGAGATTGAAATACTGAAAGCACAATCGGTAAATTACCGTACCCATCAGCATTGCTAGCGGTCACGACGTTGACATGCTTTGGCGCCTTCCCTTTCTTGTCTGCACGATCTGGGCAGTCCACAGAGAAGTGTCCGGGCTCTCCACAAGTGTAGCACTTTAGCTCAGATTTGTTCAGCATCTTCTTCTTCTTCTTGAAAGAAGTAGTCTTGGTAGGCATGTTGAAGGAAGGCTTGCTCTTTGCCTTGCTCTTGCCATGGTGAAAGTTCTTCTGCACCATGTTGGCGCTAGACTGACCTTCACCACCTCTCTCAGCAGTGTCCTTAGCCCGAGCCTTCTCCTCAACATCAAGAGACGCTATCAGGTTTTCAACCGATATCTCCTGTCTCTTGTGTTTGAGAGTTGTGGCGAAGTTCCTCCATGAAGAGGGCAACTTTGCAATAATGCATCCAGCCACAAACTTGTCAGGTAAGGCACACTTAGCGTGCTCAAGCTCCTTAGCAATGCACTGTATCTCATGAGCCTGTTCGACTACAGAACGGTTGTTAGCCATCCTGAAGTCATGGAAGCTCTCCATGATGTACAGTTCACTGCCAGCATCTGCTACACCGAACTTAGCGTTCAGTGCCTCCCAGAGCTCTTTGGCATCTGTAATGTGCATGTACACATCAAACAGCTTGTTGCTAAGAGCACTCAGAACGAGTCCCACAAAGGCAGTATTGGTTTCCTTGAACTTGTTCTGATCCTCGTCAGATATAGTTCCTTCAGGTAAACCCTCACTAGCCTCGAACACTTTCAGAGATCGCAACCACAGTGTGGTCTTGTACTGCCATCTCTTAAAGTCCACACCGGTAAACTTGTCCGGCCTCAGCGCATCAGATAGATGTCCCATGTTTAACTCAGGAAATTGCCTATAACAAATATAAGGTTTTTGGATTGTTGGATTATTAGGCATAATTTCCATGATTAATTCCAGAATATAAAGCATGATCGCAAGAGCTACTAACATGTTAATCTCGAAAATACTAGACGTATTAATTAACATGAACAGCAGCAAGACATCTACGAACACAGCCATCGGAACGTGACGAACGTACCGAACAATTGTAGATGAAGTAGTCGTTGGAGCAGCGACGGCAGCAGCTTGAGCGGCGACGGTAGCAGCTCGAAGAAGACGACGTTGGAGACGAGTCGCCCGCGGACCCGGAGATCGTCCAGGAAGTCGAGCCGTGATGAAGAACTTGAAAGCAGTCGCGCGGGGCGCTTCCCAAAAACCTTATTCGCCCTCTCCCGTACAGGATCACAAGGACAAGTGGTTCCGGAGACCTGCTGTCCCGTTCGCCGGTGCACGCCGGCGCACGGGATGGAGTAGACTACGGTGGCGGCGCAAGGCACGAGATTGGCAAAACCTAGATTGGTTCGGGTGTGACGGCGCACGCAGTGCAAGGCAATATATAGTGCGGCTCGGGAAACCCTAAGGGTACAACGTGGGCCAACCACGTCGCACACGTCGAGTCGGATAGCAGCCCACGATCCGGGAGCGACCCGAACTGGCAAAACTATACGCGTACGCAAAACCTCGTTTTTCCCGAACAGCAAAAATATAGGCATCGGCTCGGCTCATTGTCGTGACGAGACGGACGGATGACGGCGGAGGAGGAGGAGGAGTGCGCGGGAGAGAGCCTTCTGTTCTCAACTAGCACACCAAGTGTCACAACACTCCACCTTATAAGGTGGTGTTTGTCTCCTCCAACTAGCAATGTGGTACTAAACTTTAGCACCACATTGCACCTCCAAAATTCTGCCATGCACATGTGCCAATTTGAGATTTTCAGGAATTGCTTATTGGGCTGCCCAAATGGGCCCAAATTCTTACAATGTGGGTCTCTGTTTTTGTCCCCACTCCCCAACTAATCAAGCAGAGTCACAATCTCAGTGACACACTTAGCTTACCAGTCCATGTCGATCGCCATCCAACGTTTACATGGAACCGCACAATCTCCACAGGCGAAACAAGATAAGCAAGCTCCATCATGACGACTCTGCTCAAGACATGTCAAGGCAATCGGCGTCATCCCCGAAAGCCAGAAACAACGCCACTACGGAGGCCGGATCACCGCCTTCGTCGTGGACTCCTGCATCACTGACACCGCCGGCATGGGCGGCGTCATGTTTGGATACGACGTCAGAGTTTCTGGTATCCACATCACCCAACATCCATGATCGGCGTGCCTGTCTCGATTAACCAATGGTGCATCCGTACGTGCGTCGGTAAGCGCAGGTGGCGTGTCGTCCATGGCCCATACAGATACCGGTAGAACAAAATTCAGTTCCTTTAGATTACTTTGTATTGCGAAGGTATTAATGTAGAATAGTAACGACGCATCATGTCAACCTCGTCGGAAAGGATGTCGAGCACGGTGAAACCGAGCGCTTCGCTGGGGGCGGTGGAGTCGCCCTAGGGTGACCGGAGAGGTCGGCTATCTCGATTTGAGACACCAAAGGCGCAACCCCTAACTGACGCGCCAACTATCATGATATTTTTTTGAGGATCATTTTATGTTCGGAAGAGCCATGCTCAGAGATCGGATTGGTTACACACTGAAGACAATGTTTTACAGGGCCCCGACGAACAGTGTCTGGGCCATACTTCCTATTTGCGGCGACTTAGATTATTTGTTGTATGCTCTCACGATTTCGAGATAAAACTCGATGTCGCCTATAGTAGAATGAATTGTGTTGAAGCCTGAAGAAACCGAGATAGTAGTAGATTAAAAGTAGCAGGAGAGTGGAGATTTTCAAACTAACTCCTTAATATGTAGTGGGTTCCATTTTAAAAATATTTGACATTGCCTACGTGGCGAGACAATTGAATGGTTGGAAGTGAGGTCCGTGGCAAATTTCGTGTCGTATACACCGTGGGTCTCCGTTTGTCCCCATTCCCCAAGTACTGAAGCAGAGTCACAATCTCAGTGACACACTTCGCTTACCAGTCCATGTCGATCGTGATCCAACGTTTACACGGAACCGCACAATCTCCACAGGCGAGACAAGATAAGCAAGCTCCATCATGACGACCCTGCTCAAGACATATCATGGCAATCGGCGTCGTCTCCGAAAGCCATGAACGGTGCCACTACGGAGGCCGGATCACCGCCTTCGTCGAGGTCTCCTGCATCACCGCCGGCATGGGCGGCGTCATGTTTGGATACGACATCGGAATTTCTGGTATCCACATCACACAGCATCCATGATCGGCGTGCCTGTCTCGATTAACCAATGGTACATCCGTACGTGCGTCGGTAAGCGCAGGTGGCGTGTCGTCCATGGACGCTTTCCTGTGGAGGTTCTTCCCGCAGGTGTACCAGCAGATGAAGGGCGACACGTGCGTCAGCAAATCAACAGCCAGCTGCTCACCGCCTTCACATCCTCGCTCTACGTCTCTGGCCTTGTGACCACGTTCCTCGCCTCTTCGGTCACCGCCAGATACGGCCGCCGCCCGTGATGAGGGTAGGTCCCGATTTTCACGGATTTGAGCGGAGGGAAAGATGAACACGAAGAACACCAAGAAGAACGCACCGAACACAAGAACACACACAAGATACAAGAACCGTTTCCCTTACCGGTCGGTCCAACCAGCCCAATAGAATCCACACGAATGTGGGTGATCGGCAAGTAGATACAAGAAGGGATCTTGGACGGTTGTTTCTCTAACGGCCAACCAAGCCGCTCCAATAAAGTCACCCGAGGATGAAAGATTGGCGAGTAGTCAAACTACAAGTAGAGGTCTTGAATCCACGAAGGGATCTTCTCCACAAGGGGAGGAAGGAGACCGTCTTGAGGTGGGGAGCCTAGCTCTACTCTAATCTCAAAACATAGTCTATCTAGATCTGAGATGGGGAACTCCTATTTATAGTGTTGACCCAACGGGGTAGGTGGGGAAGGGGTGAGGGCCTTCAACCCGGCTGGATCCCGCAGCGGCGGTACTACCGCTGGGTTAGGCGGTAGTACCGCTGGTGCGGGTTGACTTCGATTCTTCCCACCTCGACGGTACCGGTTGGTACCGCTGCAGCGGTACCAGTTGGTACCGGACATGCGCTTCAGACGCTGCTTCTGGCGGCAGCAGCAGCGGTAGCGGTGGCGGCAGCTCTCGGGCGGTAGTACCGCTTAACCCAGCGGTACTACCGCCGCCTGGGTCTTTTCTTCTCTTCCTTCTTCTCTTCCAAGCCACCGTCTTGTCGGACTCCATTCCTCGTGCACCTTGGCCATCTTCCCGTGGAGTCGTACTCGTCATGACTAGCAATACAAAGTGACGATGGTCAAGTAGTATACCATTCCAAAGTGTCATATCGAGGTTCACATAGAGGAAAGAGTTCACCTTTGAGTTCGATGATGACTTGGGATATGTTGGGTTGCTTAGGGCAGGTTGCACTACATCATCCCGTCCATGATCATCGCTGGCGCTACAGTTATTGCCGGCGCCACTGTTAGAGGAGCGGCGGTGGATCTCTCGATGGTGATCCTTGGCCGGGTCCTGCTCGGCGTCGGCCTGGGATTCGATAATCAGGTCCGTTAAATCACAGGATCATGCCGTTCGTCACGTTTTACTTCGTCATCAGTTCGATGTCCCCGGAATAAATCATGGTGAAATTGATCAGGCGGTGCCTCTGTACGTGTCGGAAATGGCTCCGCCATCGCGTCGAGGAGGTTTCAGCAACGGCTTCCAGCTCTGTGTCGGTCTAGGGTCCCTCACCGCGCAGCTGGGGCTGGCGGCTGTCGCTCGCCGTGGCCGCCGTCCCGGCTGGGCTGCTCACGGTCGGCGCGCAATTCCTACCGGAGACACCCAACAGCCTCGTCCAGCAGGGCAAAGACCACCACCGAGTCAGAGTGCTACTGAGAAAGATCCGAGGCACTGACATAGTCGAGGACGAGCTGGACGACATCGTCGAGGCGGATAGATGGAACAAGGCGATTACCAGGAGCGGCCTGTAGATGATCGTCTGCCAGCGGCGGTACCGGCCTCAGCTGGTCATGGCCGTCATGATCCCCTTCTTCCAGCAGATGACGGGGATCAACGCCATCGCGTTCTACGCGCCGGTGCTGCTGCGGACCATCGGCATGGGGGGAGAGCGCGGCGCTGCTGTCGGTGGTCGCCAAGCAGACGATCGGGGTCGGGGCGACGCTCGTGTCGATGTACGCCGTGGATCGGTTCGGCCGTCGGGCTCTGTTCCTGGTCGGTGGTGCCCAGATGCTCATGTCGCAGCTCATGATCGGAGGCTTCATGGCCTCCCAACTCGGTGACCACGGCGAGGTGAGCAAGGGGTATGCGCTCATGCTCATTGCCCTCATCTCCGTGTACCAGGCCGGGTTCGGATGGTCGTGGGGGCCGCTGGAGTGTCTGGTGCCCAGCGAGATCTTCCCGCTGGAGGTACGGTCGGCGGGGCAGGGCAGCTCACCACGTTCGTGGCGCAGTCGTTCCTGGCCATGTTGTGCGGCATGAAGGCCGGCATCATCTTCTTCTTCGCGGCCTGGCTCGTGGTCATGACCGCCTTCATCTACCTCCTGCTACCGGACACCAAGGGCCTGCCCATCGAGCAGATCGGAGAGCTGTGGGGGGAGCACTGGTTCTGGAAAAGGTTCGTCGACTCCGATAACCGGGATCCTCTGAACGGCTTCAGTGCACTCATGGACTGAATATTGAAGGACCAAACTGAACCGAACACCATGCATGCTGTGAAGAATCACACATTTACACCGTGGCAGATCTAGGATCGTAAATTTGGGGGTGCCACGGTTTACTACACGGGGTATAAAGAGAATGTTTTGGGAGAATTAGATTACAAATTGCATGATTTAGCCTAACTATGATTATAATACGATGTGTTTTGCATTTTGGGAGCGGGTGCCGTGGCACCCATGGCATCCCCCTAGATCCGCCCCTGCATTCACACTGCACCATATCAAAACATGCCGAACGAAACAAAAAGAAAATTCAAGGATCAATCAATCCTTGAAATTAATCTTATAGTGACGGCAACACGTCAAAGGGGACATTTATCACTGTGATTTCACTCTACTTTTTTCTGACCTTTGGTTTAATTCTTGGACAATGGACATCCCCGGTCACGAATATTTAACCAGAAAATAGTGAAAATAGCAATTTTTAAACTATATTAGAGCATCTCGGCCGGCGTCTCCCGAAATTGTGGCCGGCACCCAAAATTTTATCCACTATGAGGCGTCTAGAGTCTAGACACATGCCCACATTATATTTTCTGCAAAATTACAACCAAATTTAAATAAAAATTAAACTAAAACATAAATTTAAAAGTTGAACTAACAACCTAATCCAGATCTAAGTCGACGAAGGAACAGGGCTCGCAGGGCAGCCTCACCGTTGTTCGTCGCCGGCTGGCGGTCGACTACGGGAGAGATCTCACTGAGCCAGTCTCGCCGCCAGCTTGTACTCCCTCCTCCTCTCCCTTGTTGCTTCACGTGCTGGTCGATGGCTCTCCGCATGTGTCGCGTTGTTTGTGTCCTTTGGCCCTGTGAAGTATCAACTTGCAAATTCCACGCGCCATCTCTTTACCGCATCCCGGTGGTGTGCCTCATCCAACTCCCGGCGAGCTGCGTGCTCTACCTTCGTTTGGGAATTATTGTGTGATTATGTGTTGCATTGTTTTATCGATGTTTAGACGATTTAGACAATTACATTGGCGGAGTTGAAGAGGAGAGGAAATTTATTCATCAGGAACAAGAGGACCAGCGACAATTTTCTGAGTCATGCAAGCCACTTCTTGATCAAACTTCTATACTATTTATTACTAGTTGAATGCCCGTGCGCTTGCTACGGGTGGGTTTCTAGTTAATTTCTATTGTCATACATGCAAAAGATACTTATATAGTATTCCAAAAACAATGAGATTCTACTTTCCATATAATACCATTTAATAAACTACTCCCGCCGTTCATAGATATAAGGTGTGCTACTTTTTCATGAAAAAACCAAAATATAGGGTGTAGTGTTTTCCGCCACTCATATGAATAATTTTTCTAGTGATTTGATTATGTTTCCTTAACTCATGCAAACTCCTTTTTTTTTCCCACGTAAAGTCAGAGGTAATTCCGTCTAAAACTGGTGTAATGTTTTCCTCGACGAGCATTCTTTAATTTGTGCCAAATCTTATACACCCTACATATAGGATATATAATTCAACATCATATGTGTAGGAAGCAACAATCCAACAATTATCTCTTATTGACTAAGAACAATAATCTCTTAGCAACAATCCAATATTTAATTTGATTAAACCCAAGAAATTTGTACATTACAATATTCTTATCAAATACAACAGAGCTGACATAATTCATCAATATTGAAGGGTACACTGTCTTCCAAAACTCATACATCGTATATGATCCTAGCATGCACGTTGAAATTTAATGGAACACGTGGGCCGTGGGGCACCAGGCCACTCATCTACATCGCTATCGATTAGCTCAAAGCAAACAAGGGACGCCTGCCCCATTCCCCTAATCAGCCAGGTCATCGCCGTCGCCTTCCACTGGTTTAAACACATTTTAGAGCTCCGTCGGATGGAGAGAGTGACTTTTGCATTTGAACATAAAGAGCATGCAATGAGTTAATTTGAGTACAACAACTCATCTATATTTCTCTAAAATAAATAAGGGATATAGAAAACGTGATCCAAGCCCTTGAAACAGGGGCAGCCGAGTTCACATGCTCCTCAGCCCATGACCACGAAAGAAGCATCAGCAAAGGTCACCAAGCATCGGCAAAGGTCACCGGTCAACGGTATAGTGGATAGAGAAAATATCAATCACCATAAAGATTTAGATTAATTGCAAAAGGAAACTGCATATTATAACCCAGGTTCAATGCATGATTCAAATATGAAAACAGAATATGCCAAGTAGTTCCCAACAAAGAAAAACAGCAGGAAGGTTTACAACACAAGATCAAGCCATCGTAAGTATAATCATACTGGAAAACAAAGCAATTTAAGTGCATGTAGCATGGCTGGTGTGTACCTTCATCTTAAACTGTAGGCAAGAATAGGCACATACTGCAGGACGTACTTCAGTATGGCAGTGAGATATTCTTTCAGCTATAGACTTAAGTGACTGGTGATTACCAGGATTTTTCTCCTATCAAGCCAACAAAAGTCCATGGTCGCCTTTTACTCGAACAAATATATATTTAGGCTGCTCTCCGTTACTAATATATAATTTGATGTAACCGTATTACTGAAGCTAGCTGTACAAAAGTACAACACGGGGCAAATATAAGAGAAAAAAATAATTGGTACACAAAGGAGACGAGTAATATTCATGGAAGAAAATTAGAAACAAGCCAAACTCACCTTTGGGGGAATTTCGTTCCACAACATAAATACGGGCATGCACACAAGTCTGACAACCTGCACACAGATGTTGATAATCTTCTTAGAAAATCAATTATAAGAAGTACAAACAGTCAAACACACAATCAAGAATAAGATGGATCGAACCTTGCTGGCTTGCTGGTCTGAAGTTTCTGACATATTAACTACACGTTACTGCTGGGGATTTATAACTTCAATCAGCTCCCAAGGTTTTACTTTATCAGGCATTTTTTCTGAAATTGTTAGCTCAATATTCATGCTTCTAGATGCTTGATCACCGCCATTCTATCAAATTCAATGTTAAGTAGATGATGTTTAGGTTGTTGCTAATAAGGTTAGAATAGAGGCATTAAAACATATGAAACTTGTCAAAGTATTTTTGTTCTGGATCAGCATACCAGCATAGGAGATGGCTTTTGCGGAAGAGTTTATGTCTAAGTATTACATTCGGCCAATGTTAGGAATACCTGAGACATATTAATTTGATAATAAAAGTTAGGAACTTTCTGGAAACTAAACTGACAACCTGGCATGACAATAGCAGGCAGTCTGATATGTGCTTACCTTCATAGCAGAAGCTTCATATGGTGATATAAATGTTTCCAAAGGCCAGTTTACAAAAGCCCGTAAAGATCTGATCCCATCAGAATTTTGAATCGTACATATAAATTGATTTTGAATCATACATTCATTGGGAATATTCTCTCTTTACTAAACCTCAAACGTGGAAATCTCTCATAGAATATATAGAGGTCAGAGACTGGGCAAGCCTCCGTCAGCTTCACTTCAATGCAGGTAAGCATGTTGGTATTCACTGGTTATCGTCATCACTGGGTAAAGTGTGATTCTGAGGTGTATCAAACTGCACAACACCCTGCACTACACCAGATGGCTTTGCTTGTTCCGCATCAGAACAACCTTCAAGAAGAGATCCCGAGTTTCTTCTCCTCCATCGACATAACCCTGTGGTGATGCAGCATTAGAGTATTGATTAGTGATCAAGTATTAGAGTATTGGACAGACATGCTCAAATGATATGTATCCAGATACAAAATGTACATAACAAATTTACACCAAATTCCATATACATCTCATGATACACTTGGTACAGTACAACAAATGCAAAATCTATACAGCAAAATATACACAAAATCACGCAGATCAGCAACTCACAGATCTATAAAAAAATCTGTGCAAAAACATGCATCTTCTGTAGAAGAAAGGATCAAGCAGAACTTTGCAAATGAAGGCCAACCGTGGTGGAGGCGTGGAGCGCTCTTCCTGGATGTAGCTGAAGCATGGATGCACCCTCTGTAGAATAAAGACATCCCACCGATTCTTGCAAAGGAAGCCCAATCGTGGTGGAGCACCCCGGGCTAGATGTAGCTGAAGCACGGACTGGGCAGCAGCGGCGGATGTCCGATGGTGCAGCTCTTGGGCACCGCATCCACGGCGACCTGGGCGACGAAGAGCGGTGGAACGCCGTGGTTCGGGGGGACTATGGCGGCGACGGTGGAACGCGAGAGAACATCGATTGGAGCGGGCTGATTTCGCTGGCCCACTCTGCCGTGGAAAACTGTGGTGCTAGGCGATGCGCATGAGGCCAGCGAAAGCGCCAGCGCTGCCGGCGGCGCCTGCGACCGTTGACTCCGGCATGCGTGCGGTGCACCTGAACCACCACGTGCGGCCCCGATCCGCTTGTACCGGTCGCGGCATCCCCAGGGCATGCATCACAGGGCCTCTCCTCTTCCTCGTATGGATCCCATCGCCCACTCTCTTCTTCCTCATCGATGCTTTTTTCCACCTCATCTAGGTTCTCATGGTTCAGTGTGAGAAGAGGCGGCGAGGGTGGAGGTGGAGGCGACGCAGATCTGAGATAGAGAAAGATGCGATGGTGGGAGTGGGAGGCTGGCGGCGTCGGCGGAAGAAGGTGATTTCCCATTTTCCCTAGGATGTGAAAGGACATGGCCCGGCGGCCCGGCCCGTGTATAGCTGGCCCACAGATCGTCGCCGAATCGCGCGAGGCAGGCGGACCACTGAGGTTAGACGAACCACCGAGCGCGAACGACCAACTCCCATTTAATACTTCCATTTATACCTTAGCTAAAGATACATGTTTTACTTATGGTCAAATGCATGTTCGTGTCTATAAGTGGCGTGTGCTACTTAGTTATGCTAGAAAGTCATTCTTGCCAAAATTGTGAAATCTGTCCAATAGCATTATACCTTAGCTATGTTATGATGCCCTTACTAGTGCTGCTAACAAGAACATAAAACTCAGCCTATAGTAGAAGACCGAACATCAAACTCGACCTATAGTAGAAAAGCTATCATTTCAAAAATATAGTATGTGTAACAATTCTTTTACTCAAAACATGGTTATGAAAATCCTGGGGTGTATTTTATTTTATCCAAGACGTTATTGAAATGAAAATTTGAAAGCAAAGATGTTGGACAAGGACTTATATAAAAACACATTGCATGCAAGTGCTCGCTAAACCAACCCTGCATGTGCAACCAGATTACCCCATATGGGATGAGGCTTAGCAGAATAGTATGTTCATTTTACTACGGGTACCTCGAGAGTGGAAATACCTTCCTTTGGAAGGAGTTCGAGTTGGTCACTCCTAATGATCGGGGCCTCCCTCCTTTTATTGGGACTTCACATCGGCGTATCGACATGCCACGGGGTACAACTATGAGCTCTTATTGAAAATGCACTACTCTCCTTATTGAGAAAAAACTATCACTCAGCTTCGCATACACCCAGTATAGCGTCTCGTGGCGGATGACGAGGAGTTTATCGAGTCTTGTGGGTAAAGTGTATAACCTTTACAATGTGTAGATCTATTTGAATAGCCATGTCCACGGCATGGATAGTTGGGTTGGTCATGCATACTCTATGTGAAATTTTGCAAATGTTTTAAAAGGGGAAATTAGAGGAGAATCGCACCACATGTGTGCTATGATGGTGGAACCTTCAAATTGTGTCATGATAATGAAGGGTTATGATCACCGAAAAGTGTTGAGTTCAAAGATGGAAAAAAATAGTTTTCAAAATACCCCGTGATATTTCTACCAGAGAAAACTAGTTTTTCGCAAAGCAAAACTTAGACTAGAGTTTTCCATCATATTTAGGCTAAGCATGTATATACTGTATCTACCTCTCTTTTGGTGACTTGCGAGTATACTTGCCTGACATTGTTGTCCCTAACTATTAATTTGGTCTGACATGGAGGAGCAGTTTGTGGATGATGGATTCGACGAAAAACATACGAACTAGTAACGTTATTGCAATCAGTTGCCTGTTGGGTTAAGGCATGTAACTTGGGACCGACGATGCTTTTGGAGTTCCGTTCTATGTTTTTTAGTAGGGAACGTAGGCCCGACCTCGGCATCATGAATCAGCCTGCTTTACTGCAAACGTTTTAAGCATCAGTTTTACAGCTCTTGGATCATACAATGTGGCAAAATGAATCAGCCAACGGAATAAAAGGTACAAAACGTCTTTCTTGTATTCTATTGGAGTGTCGCCAGCCTGCCCGATTGAACATAACCTGAACGACCGCCATGAGACGAGTGCATCCGGTATCATAAAACTCTGCTGGTCTACAGGTAGGAGAAATAATCACATATGGATCCACTAAGCAGCTCTACGCATAGCCTGTAAAACAATTAGCATTGATAGATTTGTTAAAGACAACATCATTACGAGAATTTCAAATTGCCCAAAGCAAAGAGCAAACACCAAATTTAGCATGCATTATTCTAAGACTCGATTATAATGATCCTATGTAAGATTTTGAATTCAATAGTGTAATGGATGTAAATTTTGATATGAGTTCGGTTATACTCAACAATAACTGATCGTGGTTGTATACATGACTAGTGTTTCAAACTAGTCGGGGACCCCCTCAAATTTTCTGGTTGGTTGGAGAGGACACCGCTAGGACACGGCTTCGTTGGAAATACCTTTATGGTTGACGAACTCCTAATCAATGTACTAGACTTTGTGAAGCAGTTTCGGTGGTTTTGTCTCGTGACGTGGTCAAACTGTTTGACAAATATTAGTCTACTATATGTCACAGAGGTTGATATGTGAACATAACCAAATCTTCGAGTATTTAAAAAAAGGTTGAAAGAGAAAACAAAAATCAAACAAATAATAAGAGGCGATATTAACATAAATCAATCAAATTAACTGAAAGCGTGAGTAAATAGCGAATATCAGAAGAGAAAAAGGAAAACACTTATATTCCCCCGGGGATTGCAGCGTTCCGTCCTCCTCCTTGCATGCGCGCCACGCGTCCATCGTGGCCCACAATGTCCTTATCTCTTCCCCGCGTCCCGTTCTCTCCCATCCTCTGCTCTCTCTTCGTTTTCCCCTGCGTCCCGTGGAGAGCTGGCGCCACCGTGCCACCGCCGCCGCTGCTACCTGCCCTCGCCGCTGATGCCCCGCACCTCCTCCTCCATGACGGTTCCCTGCACAACCTCTCCCTTTCCTGCTGCCCTCCCCGCGTCTCCCTTCTCCTTCTTCGCGCCCCTGCTGCTCCCATCCCGCCGGCGAGCTCGGCCGCCGCCTCGCAATGGCTAGAAAGCTCATGAGCGGAGGTGGTGCTCCCGTCGCCATGCGCCATGGGAAAGCTCGACCGAACGCGCTCGCGCCTGGAGACGACCGGCGGCCGCGCATTTCCCTTCTCCTTCCTCGCGCCCCCTGCTGATGTGCCGCCGGCGAGCTCGTTCGCCGCCCCGGTCCGCTATGGCCAGCATGCTCCCGTCGCCATGCGCCTCAGTCTGCCCAACGGCTGAACATCGCGAGACTCCATGGTGCGATCTTCCGGTCGTTGGTGCAGATTTGATTTGTCTCCAGAGCCACCACTGGCGGAGCCAGGAAATAAACATAAGGGGGCCGAGCATTGGGCACAACTCTAAATTGCAATAAAATGAGTGGAATATATAGATTTTTTAGACAAAAAATGTACCATTATACCCTATAAATATGTTAATAAATATTAAGACAGCTACACAAGAGTTAGCATGGCGGCAAAATATATGATTACATTTTTTTGCCGGCAAAATATATGATTAGATATTTTTGCCGTTAAAATTGAGTGGAATTCATAAATAATTTAGAAAATTCATTGAAATCTCTTTCTTGGTGTATAACAACAAGCCATCTCTTAGAAACTCGTCTTTTACAGACGACTATTGCAAGTCAGTAGATCAAAAGTGAAATATCTTCCATCATGCTCCAAGAACAGAGGTGATTAAGGGCTTGGTCTGTTGGGTTTAGGTGCTTCCGGCTTAAAATATTGATGAACAGAGGGAGGGGAGAGAAACTACAGCAAGAAAAGCACATGCAGGCATGCAGCATGCAGACTCTTGGCGCTGAAAGAACGGGTGGAATAGTCAAAAAGCTACTCAATGCGATTTTCTGTGAACAGCGTACGTGTATTTTCATGTTTGTGAGATGAACATAGACTATGACACACAGCTCAGTGCACAACTAATCGGGGGTCATATAAAAAATTCTGCATGTTAGGGGGGCCGGGGCCCCTGCTGGTCCCCCCTGGCTCCGCCGTTGAGAGCCACCCGCATCCTGTGAGAAGAAACGTGAAGCCGACCAACTCTTTTGATTTCCGGCAGTGGAGCATGGACGCCTGGTAAGTCTCGCCTGCACAATCAACTGGCAGATACAACCAAAGCTAGCTAGGTGGATTTGATTGGTCTATTTACCTAGTGATTTACCAAATGGTAACTATTAACTGGACACTGTCTACTTCAGTTTATCATATATATTGACTGAATATGAACCTGCAGTAAACCACCTTGATTGGGAGGCTTGTTCGTCCGAGCTATTATTTCTTGATTTGATTGGGACACTGCCTACTTCAGTTTATTAGCTATTGAACTAAACCTGCACTAAGTTATTTTCTTATGGCACTGCGTTAGAAAACATGACTAATCTAATGCACTAAACCTGCGGTAGTGGCGACTGGCGCAACCGCCATCATGGGGCGGTGCGTGTTGCGAGGAATGGCACTGCCGCTTCGAGCCGGCAAGATGCAGCAGGTCGGAGAGGATTTTTTCTTCATTTTTTTGATATTTTTCAATGCAATTTTTTGTAAGGGTTGTAGCAAAAAAAATCACGTTTTGATTGTCCACACACTGAATTTCACATGATGCAATTTTTGTAAGGGTTGTAGCAAACAAATTCACCTTTTGATGTAAATCCACGAACTGATTGAAGCAATTTCACATTATGCAATTTTATTGACGTGGTGCAATTTTGTAAAAGGTTTGTAGCAGATTATTTTTCTCTTTTGGTGCAAATCCTCATATTGTTTGTAGCAAATTTTTCTTTCTCACCGGAGCATCTTTTATTTCTCACCGGACGTTCATTGTAGCATAAAATTTCTTCCTTTTGGCGCAAATCCACAAAACGCTTGTAGCAAAAAAAAAATCTACCATAGCATTTTTTTTTCTGCTACGATGTCTCCGGTGAGGTCTTTTTTGCTACAATAGCATTTCTTTTTTTTTTTTGCTCTTGCGTTGCAATTTTTTATAAGTTTTGTAGCAAACAAATTCCCCATTTGATGCAAATCCAGAAACGTATTGTAGCGATTTCCTTTTCACATGATGCAATTTTCTTAGCGTGGTGCAAATTTTTGTAAGGTTTGTAGCAGAATTTTTCCTCTTTTAATGCAAATCGACATAATGTTTGTAGCAAAAAAAAATTCACAACATGTATTTCTTCAGGAGGTTCATTGTAGCAGAAATTTTATAATTTTGATTCAAATTCACATGATTGTAGCAATTTCTTATATACTTGATGCGATATTCTTAATGTGGTGCAAATTTTTGGAAAGTTTGTAGCAATTTTTTTCCTTTTTTGATGCAAATCTACATAATGTTTGTAGCAAATTTATTCTCACATGATGCAATTTTTGCAACCCGCGCGCCTCAGCCCCGGCCTCCTCAACGAGCTACGACCGGGCAGGCTCCGCCACGACCGAGTTGATGGCGATGGCTCCCTATGTGTTGTTGGTACCGCAACCCGCCGCCTCCTCGGCCTGTCCATGGGGAGATGTACAGCGTGCCGGAATCAGGGAGCATCTCCTGCGTGCCCCCTACGTGTTGTCGGCGAGGGGAGGAGCAACTCGTCGTCAATGTACGGAAAGGGGAGGTGACGACGCGACGGTGCTATGAAGCCAGGTCGCTTGTGCTACGCAACATGTTGGCGTTGCTGCAAGCAGCGGCCGCTGGTGCTACCGTCCGTCAGCGGCGGTGCTACCATCATAGGAGATTCACGTCGCCAATGATGCTGCTAGTCATAGGTCGGGGATGCTACAAGTGTTGGACAACATTGCTGCCTAGGTTTGTTGGGGCTGCTGCACTGCTCCGTGTTGCTACCGGTGAGAGATTTAGTTTGGGGATTTTTTGGCAGCCCAGCGGGGCTTTGCTATATAGTCATAATTACTTTGCTACGTTTTTGTTTTGAAATGCTGTATTATCACAATTTGTTTGCTACGAGGTTTCCGGCTAGAACTCCGGCGATATCTCGTCAGACTTTTCTGTCTATCAGTCATAATACTTTCTTACGTTTATGTTCTTAAAATGAATCACAAGAGGAATTTTGTTGCTACAATTGTTCTACTGTTTTGCATCATAAGGTTGCAGTAAAAAAAGAAGTTGCTTACCCGGTTTTTTAAAATGGCGCAAACATATGATTTTGTTGTTGTAATAGTTTGTGATATTTGTTTGAAATTATGGTGATTTTGTTGCAAATCTATACGCATCAAAAAATTGTTGTTTAATCATTTTTGTACCATCATTTTCTTAAAATGTTGTGCTGGAAAGTCACATGGTCACATAGGGAGAAAAGTTACATGGTAGCATCACACGACCACCATGCAAGGCAGCAGCGCGGAAAGCTGGCAGCAGAAGCGACAGCGACGTGAGGAAACAGTGATTTATTCCTGACCATAGCTAATAGTACGACCGATCCGCCCGCACCGGAGAATTTGGGCAACGCACGGTCATGGACGGGTCCAAGGAAAGCTAGGTTTGGATTTTTCTGCATGCGACGCGGGGCAGCGGGATCCAATGGCCATAGAAGGTTTCATCAGACGGCTCTCCACCCAGGGATCGGCGGGATCCCCGGTGGACGCTTAGTGTCAGAGAATTTTTTTCTGTAGAAAGCGTCAACCTGCTTGTCCTCCGTGAGGACACTTCAACTATTGAATTTGGGCAACGCACGGTCATGGACGCGTCAACCTGTTTGTCCTCTGTAGAAAGCGTCAACCTGTTTGTCCTCCGTCAACTCCACGGCCTCCACGGACACGGCGACCTGGCCGGGTAAGAACCTCACGTCGTCCTCCGTTATGACCGCCACTGTCAAGTACAACAACGACTCCAAGTTGTTGACCGTTGATCTCCTAATCGACGATGCCTTGTACCAGGTCAATGCAACCGTTGATCTGAGAAGATATTTGCCGGAGGAGGTTGCTGTCGGCTTCTCGGCGGCGACTGGCTGGGCCGCCGAGCTGCACCAGATACTTTCATGGTCATTCAGTTCCACTCTGCAGCTGGAAGCCATCAAAGAAGCACCTCCACCTGCTGAACCTCCTCTTCCAACCAGCAACAATCACAAAAAGACACTAGTCTCTAAGATATCTAAGCTCCCTAGGATTCTAGAGCTATGGAGTATGCCACGTGTCGGCATGTATGTGGTGTGACCAAATAGCAAGAAAAAATAAATTGCATGCACATACTTTGACTGCCACTATTTTTTTAATTAATTTGTGGGCTTAATTACAGGATTAATTCATTAAGATATCCAAGCTCCCTAGGATTCTAGAGCTATGGAGTATGCCACGTGTCGGCATGTATGTGGTGTGACCAAATAGCAAGAAAAAATAAATTGCATGCACATACGTTTGACTGCCACTATTTTTTAATTAATTTGTGGGCTTAATTACAGGATTAATTCATCATTAGTCGGTAATCTTGCCGCCTAATCCATGCATGATGTATCCATCTGGTGTGAGGAAAGTTCGTGTTATTATAGTACACGCTGATTTAAAATACATTCTTTTTAAACAGATTATTAATATTACTTCACCATTTTATTTTTTTAAACCAGCAATCGAACCAGGCGGTCTAACTGGTAAACCGTGAACCAAGACCCTCCTCGGTTTGGTCACCGGTCCGGCTTTTGAAACTATGGTGGCCGCGTGTGCTGCACTATTCTTGCAGATCGTCCGTTGTCGGTCCTGGTCTCCTTTCTTCCTCATCTCCTTTTCCTTACATTTGCGGAAGTGGCGGTGGCGGCAGCGTGTGAGCATCGGTGGGTTGGATCTTGTCTCTGCGATGGATTCCCCTCATCGTCAACCGCTATGTGCGCTTACTCCGCCTGCTTCGCTTTTAATTCCGGGATTGGATTCATTTTAACAGATTATTAATATTACTTCATGATTCTATTTTATTTTTAACCAGCAATCGAACCGGGCGATCTAACTGGTGAACCCCGAACCAAGACGTTCCTCGGTTCGGTCACCGGTTCGGCTTTTGAAACTATGGTGGTCGCATGTGCTGCACTGTTCCTGCAGGTCGTCCGTTGCCGGTCCTGGTCTCCTTTCTTCCTCATCTTCTTTTCCTCACATTTGCAACAGCGGCGGTGGCGGCAGCGTGTGAGCATCGGTGGGTTGGACCTTGTCTCTGCGATGGCTTCCCCTTATCGTCAACGGCTAGGTGCGCTTACTCCGTCTGCTTCGCTTTTTATTCTGGGATTGGATTCGTAGTGCCGCTAGGATTGGGCAGATTCAGTACCAGGCTGCCCTCTCTCAGATCCTTCTCCTCTCTCTTTGGCTCTTCCGCATCCGCCACACAACCCTCTCGGTCCCTCACGGTCCCTCACAACCACCTCCTTCTCCCTCTCCTCATCCATGGACATTCCTCCTTTCCAAGACTGCTACTATTGCATTGATACCCTCAGTGGCTATGTGGGGACTCGACTACAATGGTCGGCGGCGACAACGATCCGACGGCCAGGGAGGACGCAGAACAGCGACGGTGACAGCGAGCGAGCCGAGGGCCCGAAAGGGCAACTAATGTATGGAATCGACTTTTTGTTTGACAACAGGGACCTCTCCATCAAGAACGTTGTGAGGAATCTCCATCACAACAGCTGGGTCGCCCGTTTGATTGGGTGACCTATGCTAGCGTTGCTATCGTCGAACGATTCCAAGCGTGAGGGCACAACTACATGTTGTTGTGATTCATGGTTTATCACTACCAAATCTCCATTCCTTCTCAGGAAACACCGAGCTTGCCTACCAGAGCGACGAGGTATGCTGTCTACAGCTTTGTGTTCTATCTTCACTGTTTCTCCTCATTTGCGCACAATGCACTTCATCCCCTCCACTCTGGGTAATACCCCTTATACCGATGAGATTGCCACCGATCGAGAATGCATAAACTTACATTATATTTGATGCCTTCTATTTGGATCACTCACCTATGACATGTGATGCAGTAGCTTTTTAACACCAGAGAATTATGAATACTTCAAGAGCATCTACCACAGGTCGACTGTGAATTTAATTAGTGCCTAGAAGGACATGTTGCCTGCAGAGTAGTATGTATTTAGTGAGTGCGCCTATACTTTGTTTCTAGAATATAGTGGTGTGCATATTGAATCCTTAATGTACATTGAATCTTGATTGAAAATTATGCTAATTAGTGACTACAACCTGATAATAAGTATGTATGGGTCTAATACTTTGGCATCACTTTAAGTCTGTTAAAACTCAAATTTGCTCCTTCGATTTAAAAACCTACTCACATCCAAGAAAAAACTGAATGGATACTTGATGTCGTCCTTGATTCAACAATCTCATGTTAACAAATATTTTTTTCACACCTCATTATCTATATAATTTGGGTGATATAGTCTGAAGAGTATTTGGAATTTGCGCATTAAATACTTTTTTGATCATTGCCTAACATAGATGAAAATGTTTGATTATTGGTCCACTTCACTTTTTATCTGTACAGTTGCATGTTTTTGGGACAAATCAAACAAGCTTTTTTTGGAACAAGCTAGCTACTTAGGCAGTTAGGTATGAGTTCCACTATCCCTTGCAATGTCTTGGTATTGACTACCATTTTCTTACATTGGAAATGAACTGATCAAAATGAATATATTTGATTCCAGAAACAAACATTACTAACTTTTATATATATTGTAAATCACTAAAAACAATTATCTTAAGAGTGATATGTGTCGCAATTTATAACAATATTTTCGTAGTGTAGCACATGTTGCTGACACGAAGAAACGGACCAAGATCATGACAAGTTCCATTCGTCCCTTATAGTGCTTAAGTATCGACTACTTCTCTAGAAATGAACTGTGGGTTTGGTGTATACTAACAGTTCTCTGCTAGCTGCTTATAGTCGTGCTGTTAGTTCTAGAGTTTGATCAGGCGGTGCAAGGTCTGCATTTTTTTAACAGACTGGTCATATATCACAACTCTCACCACTCTATAACTAATGTATATACGAGATATTTTACACTAGAGTGTAATGCAATTTAACAAATAAATTTATGTATTGGGAATCAATTCTTTTCCTTGTTTTTCTTTAATGATTTCAAATAATTTTCCATTTCAGATTGTGAAAAATGTTCACTAGGAACCAAGAGCTAATCTGTAGTCACATAAAAAACTTGTGATGTCTTCTGAATACATGATTGTATTGCATTCTGGTCTTAATTTGCAAGAGAGGTGAAATGAGTTTATTGTAGGTTGGGATTTTAGATCAGTGTTACCATTGACACAACTTGGATGCCCTTCCATTGTGGACCCTGACTTAGGCTGGTTTATCAAGCCGATTAGTTTTATGATATTTGCTACTGATTTTGTTGAGGTTTGATTTGATTATCATATAAATTTTTTTAAGGCAAGCACACTTTGGCACTGCCGAAGTGGATGACAACCCAATCTGAACTTCTCTCATTGTAGGATCAACTTCCAAGTATTAGTTCTCATCATTGTCGTGCTTATGTTTATTTCTCTTCCATGTAGTGACACTACAAACCTAATTTTAGTTGCGCATTAGTTGACAACTGTCGCTTTTTTCATATTATAAAGTAATTTGATGGTAATTTAGTTTACAACTTGTATACTTTTTCATATTATAATGGGCTATTGTGAATCAAGGCCGAGTGACTATTTTCTTAGCTATATTTATTTTTGAACTACTTCCAAGCATGCTATGTTAAGATTTTGTGGTACACAAAGTGCCACTCTTCTTTGTTACAGTAGAAATATATTAAGCCTACTGAATGATAATTGATAAACATATACTTTTGCCTTTTTATTTAATTTTGTCACCTTTATGTGTTGTACATATTTGATGCATGACATACCCATTAACCTCACCAATAGAGGAAGAACCATGAGCTTTTTTTTTGGTTACGGAGAGCTGAACATGAGTAGGCATCCTGCACATAAGCAAAGAATACCACTTGAGGAGCATGGTGGTCTCATGGCTAAGAGAGTAGAATGAATAAATGGTTCGATGTCTTGGAGTTCTGCAACTTGGGAAATATTAAATCTACATACTGGGAGTTTCGTGGAAGGGAAGGTACGATTGAGTATACAAGCATCAAACAATAGGTTGTCAAATATGACATTGTGGTTGATTGACTTGATTATCTTAGAAATGGAACACGGTAGCAAATTATCGCATTTGAGACGATTTCTTTTCTTCGATTGTTTGAGTTATTAATTTGTTTAAGTCTCATTTTAACAGTTGCTCCGTATGAGTTATTGTCTCTTCGTGGTAAAGAACTTTGAGGCATGGACATCATTTATTTTTGCCAGTGTACAAACGGGCGCGGCAAGGCGCGCCAATTCCTTCTAGTAATCCTACTATCCGTACTAGTTCCTCTCCTACTTGTGTTGGTATGTGCGGCCATGGCATGGCGGAGACACAAGAAAACAAGATGGATCAGAACAAATGAGGACAGCAGTACTGATAGCGACACTGAAGAACAGCGAGTTGACAGAGGTGACCTCGAGAGAGGTGTGGCTGCCGGTGGCCCAGACGGTACACGTACCGCGAGCTGGCCGCTGCAACGAACAACTTCGCGGAGGAGGAGAAGCTCGGACGAGGCGGATTCGGGAGCGTGTACCGCGGTGACCTGCTCACAGCCGGTGGTGACCAAAGCCGCCGTCCGGTGGCGGTGAAGATGCTGTCAGCGGAGTCATCGGCGCAAGGGAGGAAAGTTCGAGGCAGAAGTGAGGATCATAAGCAGGCTGAAGCATTGCAACCTTGTGCAGCTGCTGGGCTGGTGCGACAGCCGCAAGGGCCTCCTGCTTGACTAGAGAGCAGCCTCGACAAGCACCTCTACAGCAGTGACCGATTTCTGACATGGCCAGAACGCTACAACATAATCCTCGGCCTGGGATCCGCATTGCGGTACCTTCACGGAGAATGGGAGCAGTGCATTGTGCACGGCGACATCATGCTCGACTCGTCACTCAGCACCAAGCTAGGGGACTTCGGGCTGGCGCGGCTCGTGGACCACGGCACGGCATTATTGCAGACCACCAAGGCCGTGCTCGGCACCGCAGGGTACATCGACCCGGAGTTCGTCAACACGCGCCGGCCAAGCACTGAGTCCGACGTGTACAGCTTCGGCGTCGTCCTCCTGGAGATCGTCTCGGGCCGGCGGCCGGTGATGGAAACCCCGGAGAGATCATTCACGCTGCTGAGATGGGTGTGGAGGCTTTACGGCAGGAGCGCGATCCTGGACGCGGCAGATGAGAGGCTTAGGGGCGACGAGGCCGACGATCGGTGGATGGAGCGCGTGCTCGTCGTCGGACTCTGGTGCGCGCTCCCGGACAGGAGCGACCGGCCGTCCGTCGCCCAGGTCATGCAGGTCCTGCAATCTGAGGACGCCAGGCTGCCGGCGCTGCCGCTACATATGTACAAGACGGTGCAGGTTCCTGCGTCGTCAGGCCCGTATGGAGCATTCTCGATTGACAGCTCTAGTGGAGTTCGATCTTCTTCGATCAACGCCGGTGACGCCACTCTTTCTTCCGATTCGTCGTCGACCGCATTGCTACGGGATTCCAAGGATCTAACTCATTGATCAATTCCCTTTTTTCATCCGGCGTGCATTAGCCGCTAGTACATGTTTCTTTAGATGACCTCTACGTTGATTCTTCCAGGCATGTTGCTTGTTCAGATTATTAATCTGCTTCGTCAATTTTTCTTTTTATTTGACGAAATAGCCGCAGTGAGCTACTTTTGGCTAAAGAGACGTTGGAATGATCCCGACCCAGGATTTATATAGAAAACACATATGATAAAGGAATTTTCGTTTGACGGATCCTCGGCGGAATCGTCTATGTAAGAGTATCTCCATCGGCGCTCACAAATAGTCCTCCCAATGAGTCTAGGGACGCCGGATACAAAAAACGCGTCCAGCCACGGCAAAGTTGCCGCACCGGCCTAATAAACTGTTCGTCACTCCCAACCACGGCTCCGCTCCATAGGAGTGAGGTCGGAGTGATGGAGACAACAGCAAACAGCGCTACATCAGATTTTGAAGTCGGACCAGCCCTTTCATTGACATAGTCAAATTTCTATTTCATTTCCCTCTTTTCCTATCCCTTCCCCTTCTCATTTGATTCTCCCACCTGCTGACCCAGCCCATGCCATCATCGATGTTGGGGATATACCAACTAGGGGTATCACCAGCATGAGTCAATCCGGCTAGTCCTGGGTGGCCCACAGTGGTGATAAAGGCTTTACCTGCCAGGCGGCCCAGATAGCTGACGACCAAGGGAAGGCGGAAGCCGGCAAGGAGGAAGCCCAAGACCGAAACCCATGAAGCCATCAGGATTAAGGCGGTAGCCGGCATACTTGCCGGATAGATTTAGGACTCTGGATACTTGCCGGATACGTAATCTCCCTGTAACCCTAGGTCCAGCCGCCTATATAAGCCGGACCAGGGATGCCTTTAGGGTAAGAACTGATAGCATACGTTAAATATACTCTAGAGGATACAACATCCAACTCATTGTAATCTGTAACACGGCGATCTGCCATTATAGTGAGTTATAACAGCACGTAGGGCTCCGCCACCGCCGTGGAGTCTGAAGCTGGGTAAACTGCCGTGTGCAATCCCGACCTCGACGACGCTCCCCTTCACCCCCTCGGTTCACCCTCGGCTAGAGGACCCCCGTCTCCTATCTACGATGCTGATACGACGACAGTTGGCGCCCACCGTGGGGCCTAAGGCGTCGGGTGTCACGTTCGACGCGGGAATACTTGGCGGCATCGGCGAAACCATCGCCGTCGGCCGCTCATCGCGATTCGGCTCCATCGGCTACGTACAAGACGACGCAACGTGGATGCCGGCGAAAGACGGACTCATCGTCTACACGCTCGTCCCAGTTGGCGAGATTGAGATCTTCATCGGGTTCACGCCGGAGGCCATGGGCTTCCCGAAGAATCACACACGTTTTTTCGCCCACCCACCACCCGGAGTTCGACTACGCGCAAGACGGATCTGAGTCCGCCTTCTCCCAGGAGTCTGCGGATTCCGATCTCCACTTCTGTGGTCTTGCCGGACTGGGATCCGACTCCCAGCCGGCAAGCAACGACCCTGAATTGATCCTTCCTGCACTCCAGGATGATGCGATCTCAGATGCCGGATCCAGGTCTACCGTTCACGTCAACGTAGATTCTGACTCCGACGAAGACTCCGTGAGCATGTTCGAGCAGAAGGTTCAAAAGTGCTTCCACGCACCAGAACCGCCGCCTTCGGAGGCGGAAACAGGCTCGTCAGCAACCATGCAGCAGGCCTTTGTGGCTGAGGTTACCAACACGGATCCGGCTCAAGCGGCAGCAGCCGCCAAAGCCTCCCCGTTGGATGACAACCTGCCAAGCATGGAGCCCCCGCCGGCTCCAAAGAAGAAGATCCTGGAGAAAGGCGGATGCAGCAAGGACGTCGTCAAAGCGGAGGACATCGCCGCCTTGGCCGAAGTCTTGAACAGGCCGGTCAACGACAAGATGGCCCCGACTGACCTGGAGAAACTCCGCACAATGTTAGTAGAGCAAACCAGGAGCCTTCAGAAAAAAGAAGGTGAAGTCTTGAGCCTAATCAAGGAGGCCAAGGAAGAGAACGCCAAGATAACCTCCAGGAAAAACCTCTTCACGACGACGCCGGTGGCCAAATCAAAAGTGCCACCGTCAAAAAAGAAAAATCGGGATCCGTCTCCCGAGGAGTTCAAATCCCCGGCACAACGACTTGGTTTCGAGTGGGCAACGGCTCCGCAGCGGAAGGACAAAAATGGCGACATAATCTTGAGCACGCCTGTCCTCAACACTGCAGCCGCCTTAGACATCCTGAACAACGACGACTACGACAAGGACGAGAAAATCTACTATGCCTCTGTTCTCGCCTACAAAGCGTTGGAGCAGCAGGCACGGGCTGATTCTCGTGCTGACCAGGCGGAGGCGCGTGGAGGAAAGCTGGAGTCCAAATCCAACGCTTGCAAGGCAGCTGCCGGCGGCGGTCCCGAGGATCCATCTAGCTCCAGCAGCCATGGGAAGGGAAAGGATAAGGACAAGGAACCGCGGAAATCGCCGCCTCCTAGGAGGCAGTGAGACGAAGCGTCCCGCACCGGCAACAGGCGCGACGAGGCGCCACCTCCACCGCCTAGGAGGGATGAAGGCGGGAGCCGGGCAACCACCAGCCGCCAAGGAGTGGCGGCAACCGTGATAATGCCTCTCCGCCAAGAAGAAGCAGGGACCGCACACGCTCCCCACGCCAGCGCCCAGGCACGAAGACGGGAGTCCGGGACATCACAACGAGCCTAGGCGTAGCAAAAGCCGGGCTGCGCAGGATGAGCCCCATGCCGACAGAACCAACAGGCAGCTCAATCCGGAAGACGCACGACATCGTCTTAACGAAATCAAGGCGGGAAAAGAAGAGTCATACCTCGGCCCCGAGTGCTTTGGCCCAGCCATCCGCAACGTTCAAGTTCCTAGGGACATGATATCAGTGTCAAAAGGCTTCCCAAGGTACAACGGAGCGGACAAGCCAAACTCGTGGTTGTCGGACTATGCCCTGGCAGTCCAGATTGCCGGGGCAATGGCCTTGTCGCCGCTCGTTTTCTCCCCCTCATGCTAGAGGGCACAGCCCGAAGCTGGATCGAAAACCTTCCAAAGAAGTCCATTCATAGCTGGCTAGACATGGAACGGGTATTCACCCAACACTTTCAGGGCACATACAAGCGACCAAATACGTATACCGATCTGACTCGCTGTGTGCAGAAGCCGGATGAAACGGCGCAACTTTTCTGGCAAGGTGGATCCAGACGAAGGCAAGTTGCGAAAACGTCGACGACAACCAAGCAATCCACGCCTTCACCACGGGCCTACTGAAGGGCTCAAGTCTCAGACACAAGCTAGTACGCATGCAAGTCAAAGACCTCGGGGTCATGCTTGAAGTTGCCACCATGTACGCTCAGGCGGACGATGATGCACGCGACGGAGACGGCGCCCAGGACTTGGCGCCAGCCAGACGTGTGAATCATAAGCGGATGGCTCCCAGGAAGCCGGACCATCCAACAAGGTTGCCGCCGCCTTCGAAGGAAAAGGCGGCAATCGCAAGTGGAAAGGCAAGGGCAAGGTTACCACTCCTAGCAAAAATCGCATGACCTACGAACAGCCGAAGCTTTTGCCTTGCCCCATCCACGCATCGCTCGGGAAGGTCAGCCACACGCTGGGAGAGTGCCGCTTCATAGATGACTTCAAGAAGGACACCAACGTTGGCTGGAAGCCGAAAAAGAGCAAGAAATCTGAGAAGACAAAGAAGGACGACGACGATGAGGCGGTCTCCATGTCAGAGGACGAGGACCCCAAGCCGCCACGCAAGGAGAAAAAGTATCCCAAGGTACACGGCCAATTGGTCTGCTTCCTGGGCACTCCTTCGGCAAGAGAGGAAAAGGCGGAACTACGTGAGCTCAATGCCACGGTGCCAGATGTTCCCCAATACTTGGACCGGTCCGAAGCGCCAATCACATGGGACAGGGAAGACCACCCAGACCACGTGCCGCATCCCGGCAAGTACGCCCTTGTCGTTGACCCCATTGTCGACAACTTCAGATTGACCAAGGTGTTGATGGACGGAGGCAGTAGCCTCAACATCCTGTACGAAGACACCTTGAAGCGCATGAACTTGACGGAGAGACAGCTTGACTACAGCAAGGTCATGTTTCATGGTATCGTATCGGGAAAGCAAGCCAAATTCATGGGAAGCATCAAGCTTGAGGTCACTTTTGGACCAGAGACAAACTATCGCACTGAGCATATCCGGTTCGAAGTAGTCCCCTTCAAGAGTGCTTACCATGCCATCTTTGGAAGGCCAGCTTTCGCCAAGTTCATGGCGAGGCCATGTTACATCTACATCAAATTGAAGATGCCTGGACCCAACGGTACCATTACCGTCAATGGCAACTTCAAGAAAGCAAAGGAGTGCGAAGGCGTGGCAACTTCAAGAAGCAAAGGAGTGCGAATGTGGCAATGCCGCCTTCGATGAGGCAGTCCTCCATGCAGAGGAGCTGGCCATGTGAAGAAAGAGACTGATATCGCAGTTGCCGGAAAAGGTACAAACCGCCGAGCCAAAGAAGACTTTCAAGGCCTCCGAAGAAACAAAGCAGGTGGATCTGACAAAGGGTGACAGCTCCAAGCAAATCACCATCGGATCCGGCTTAAAGTGACAAATAGGAAAGCGCCCTCATTGAGTTCCTCCGTGAGAATAGGGACATCTTCGCATGGTCGTCCGCCGACATGCCAGGTGTACCTAGGGAACTTGCCGAGCACTCTCTTAATGTCTATAAAGGAGCCAAGCCGGTGAAGCAAGGAATAAGACGCTATGGCGAGAAGAAAAGGCAGGCGATAGGGAAGGAGATCATCAAGTTGCAGGAGGCAAAGTTCATTAGGGAAGTAGTGCATACAGACTGGTTGGCAAACCCTGTAATGGTTCCGAAACCTAATAAAGAGCTGAGGATGTGTATCGATTATACCGGTTTGAACAGGTGCTGTCCTAAGGACCACTTCGCTTTACCACGTATAGATCAGGTCATAGACTCCACAGCCGGCTCCGAGCTGCTGTGCTTTTTGGATGCGTACTCCGGGTACCACCAAATTAAAATGCGGGAATCGGACCAGCTAAAAACAGCGTTCACCACCCCCTACGGAACCTTCTGCTACATCACGATGCCCTTTGGCCTAAAAAATGCCGGCGCAATGTATCAGCGATGTATGCAAAGATGCTGAACGAGCAGATTGGCCGCAATGTTCACGTCTACGTTGACGACATTGCCGTCATGTCTCGAAAAAAGGCGGATTTGCTTGACGATCTGCGAGAAACCTTCGACAACCTCCGGATATAGGATGAAACTCAACCCAAAGAAGTGCGTTTTTGGGGTTCCTGCCGACAAGTTGCTTGGCTTTATCGTTTCAGAGCGAGGAATTGAGGTCAACCCGGAAAAAATCAAGGCTGTTCTCAACATATCCAGACCCACATGTCTGAAGGACGTGCAGCGCCTAGCTCCGCAGCTGCCGTCAGTCGTTTCATTAGCCGCCTTGGTGAAAAGGCAATGCCTCTTTACCGGCTACTGAAGAAATCCGACACCTTTGAGTGGACAGACGAAGCAGATGCCGCCTTGCAGCAGCAAGGTAGCACTGACGACTGCCCCAATCCTCGCAGCACCTCGTACAGAGGAACCAATGTTGCTTTACATCGCGGCAACCAACTTGGTTGTCAGCGCAGTTATGGTTGTGGAGCGCAAGGCGGAGACAGCCGACGCCTCTGAGCAGCGTCCCGTCTACTTCATTAGTGAAGTATTTTCCGCCTCAAAGCAGCGTTACCCACATTACCAGAAGCTGGTCTATGGCGTTTTCTACGCCGCCAGGAAACTGAGGCACTACTTTCAGGAGCATTCGATTACTGTGGTGAGCAAGGCACCTCTGGGAGATATAATCAACAATGCGGATGCAACAGGCCGAGTTGCCAAATGGGGCATTGAGCTCGCCGCCTTCGACATCGCATACAAACCCAGAAATGCCATCAAGTCTCAAGCCTTAGCAGATTTTATCGCAGACTGGACGGAAACTATGGATGAAGTACCTCTCCCTGAATCAGAATACTGGATTATGCACTTTGACGGATCAAAGATGCTTCAGGGCTCGGGGGCTGGCGTTGTGCTAAGAAACCCGCAAGGAGACAAGCTAAGCTACGTGCTACAAATACATTTCAAGGCGACAAACAATGTTGCCGAATATGAAGCACTCCTTCACGGTCTACACATCGCCAAAGAACTAGGCGTCCAGCGCGTTCTCTGCTACGGAGATTCAGACCTGGTTCGCACAGACACGTGGCACATGGGATGCAAAAAGCAAGACAATGGCGGCATATCGTGCCACCGTTGACGAATTCGCTAAATGCTTCTTAGGATACGAAGTCCGCCACATTCCAAGGGCCCAAAACGAGGCGGCAGACACGCTTGCCAGGCTTGGGTCCGAGCGCAAAAAGGTACCAAAGGATGTTTTCCTGGAGCACCTTACAAGCCGTCGATAAAAGGAGCAGACCTCCTTGACCCAGAAGCGGCAGAACCAGTAGGCGATGCAAGCTATGCCGTCTATTTGGTGAAGCCGGATTGGACGACACCATACTTGGACTTTCTGATCAATCAGGAGTTGCCGGATGATGAGGTATTGAAAAGACAAATTATCAGAAGAGCCAAGGCATTCACGATCATAAAAGGTGAATTGTACAAGCGTAGTACCACCGGAGTCTACCAGCGTTGCATTTCACCTGAAGAAGGCAGAAACCTGTTGATGAGATACATGCCGGAGTTTGTGGGCATCACGCCTCGTCCCGCTCCCTTGTGTCCAAAGCTTTCCGACAAGGTTTTTACTGGTTGACAGCCAAGGAAGATGCAGAAGATATCGTCAAAAGATGCAAGGGCTGCCAACTATATGCCAGACAACCGCACATGCCGGCTCAGGAGTTGAAAACAATACCCATCACTTGGCCTTTCGCAGTCTGGGGCTTGGACATGGTTGGTCCATTCAAGACGGCACCTGGTGGCTACACACATTTGCTTGTGGCTGTAGAAAATTCACCAAATGGGTTGAAGCTAAACCTATCAAAAAGCTTGATGGCGCCACAGCCGCCAATTTTCTGTGGGGAATAATCTCTCGGTTCGGGGTGCCACATAGCATCATCACCGACAATGGCACGAATCTCTCGCAAGGCGAAGTCGAGGAATACTGCAACCAACATGGCATCCGGCTGGATTTGGCCTCAGTGGCACATCCCCAAGCAAACGGTCAAGTAGAGCGTACAAACGGCTTGGTCCTACAAGGGCTCAAACCTCGTCTCGAAGTACCATTGCACAGGGCGGCTGGGGCTTGGGTTGAAGAGTTGCAATCTGTCCTTTGGAGTTTACGAACAACCCCAAACAGATCAACCAAGTTTACTCCTTTCTTCCTAGTCTATGGCGCAGAAGCTGTGTTGCCATCCGACATGATGTTCGATTCTCCCAGAATTCAAGCCTACGTCGAAGAAGACGCAGAAGATGCAAGACAGGACGGCCTAGACCTACTTGACGAAGAACGAGACGTTGCCCTCGCACGATCCGCCATCTATCAGCAAAACTTGCGACGTTATCATAGCCGGAGAGTGCGACACGCAGTTTTAGAGTAGGTGACCTGGTTCTCCGCCTAATCCAAGACAGGAAAGGCTTGCATAAGCTATCCCCGCCATGGGAAGGGCCCTTTGTGGTCAGCAAGGCACTGCTCAATGGATCCTACTACCTGGTCGACATACGAGACATATAGGAAGACGAGAGGCCGCAAGCGCAAAAGGAAGGTCGACGACCAGTACGACGAAACAAAGCGGCCTTGGAACATTGAGCAGCTACGTCCTTTTTACACTTAGCAATTTCTGATTGTAATAAGTATTATATGATTATGAAATAAAAGTTTGTGGTTTGCTCATTCCGCTTTGAGATCATGCCATCTTTTGTCTTTTCTTGCAATCATATATCTGTCATGTCAAAAGTTACCTAAAATTTATTGCTTTGTGCTAGTGGTTCCAACTTTTTCGACATGTGCCGTCAGTCGGCTAAAACCTAAGCAAACAACCTTTGCACCGCCTTTTATGACTATCTGTTTGTTTTGTATGTGGGTCGCCTAGTAGTATGTCGTTGGCACCAACATGCCGGCTTTTGTCTCTGTGTCTAAACTAATTGGTATTGCACCTGGTTGGCACAGCTAAAGTAACTGAGATGAGGTTCCGCCAACATATGAAAAAGCTAAACATGCAAACACAGATACATTTTAAGGCGGGCCACTTAAATAAGCCTACCGCCAAGTGTAGCATAAAAGTTTGGCCCAACAAAATATGTACATCCCAGAATAAAACAAGTTTTTTCACGTTAAACAGCTTAACGCATCTACTTGTGCATCGTTTTGCAGGACAAGGAATCTAAGGATCTGCCGCCTTGGGGGAAGCCGTCTCGAGGTCCTGGGGGCTGACGCCGGCATCCTTGGGGCTGGCTCCGCCATCCTGAGGGCCGAGCTCGTCAGCCGGGGCTCCGCCTTCACCCGCCAAGGAGGTTCCGCCTGCAGCAAGATGAGGATCGGGATGCGCCTTGTAGAACAGCCGGAGGTCAACCATGTTGGCAACCCGTGTCGCGTAGCCAGCGACGGAGGCAGCCACCTTCTTTGGGTCAATGGCTTGGCCATTTTCATCCTCTGTGGGCATGTACTCCGTCACCTGGTGGATGTCAGCTTCCTGGTACCAGGCAGCCATCAGCGAAAGAGCACCTTTGCGCCGCCGCGTGCGGCAGAACGCAGCACGTTCTCGTGCTCATGAGTCGCCTTCTTCATCACCTCAGGCACCGCCTCGAGGACATGGGATCGCTGCCGGCATCCGGGAAGAACTTGGCGGCGAAATCCTTGCCTGCGCTGAGAATGCTGGTGATTATCTCACCAACTTCAGAATGCGTGCAAGGCGGGGCGAGGAATCCTCGTTGTCGCCAAAGTTAGCCGGCACTACAACGGCGAAAAAATGAAATGAATGGTTAGCAAACAGCAAAGTGACTCAAGGACTCAAATGACGTGAAAAGAAAGGTGGTTACCAAGGACGTGCTCATGGATGGCGTTTATCTCGTCCAGATGGCCGGCAAGTGTCTCCTTCGCTTGTCGGACGGCTTGGCATGTTTCTCTTGCTGGAGCTTGGAATTCTTGTTCACCTCGGCAAGAGTGTCGCTCAGATTTTTCACCTGTTCCGACAACTTGCTCACCTCGGTGGCATGAGCCATGTCCCGCTCCTCTAGTTCCTTGCGGTGATCCTCCTTCAACTTCATGACCTCGTTGGCCAAATCTGCTGCTTCGTTAATCAAAGCTTGCATGTTAGTTGAGCTCTTGAGGATATCTTGTGCAGTGCTTAACAGTTCTACAAAACAGCATGGAAAATTCCTACTAAAATACTTGGCGGAAGAAAAGCCAAAAAAGTAGACGGACGAATAAGAAGGCAAAGCAATTTGTCACCTTCATCCTTCTTGCGAGCTTCTTCCAAGCTGGCAATCTGGGCGTCCTTCAACTCCATGTCCTGCTGCAGCTGGCGGCACTCCGCTTTCTTGTTCTCCTGGGCACGAACAACTCCAGGTGGGAGGCAAGAACAGCCTGAAAAAGGGCGGGTACAAAATTGAAGATTAACACATTATAGTCGAATGAGCGCTTTGCCGACTAAAATTTCTTTAATCGCCAAAGTGCTCGGGGCTGCAACTATGTAAGGTTACCTCAATTTGCCCGTGGAGGTGGTCATGGAGGCCGTCCATGTGCGAGTACCATTTGCTGGTACCCTCGCACATGGTCTTCAGCGTTTGCCGAAGATCTCTTACTCCCCCGCAGTTCCTTTACCGGAGCCGGATGACGAGCTGCGGCGGTTTTGCTCTCTCTCGTCCGCCATCTCCTGCTTCATGGCGATAAAACGGGCGGCATCATTAGCCGGAGCTTTAGCCGTCTTTGAGGTGGAGACGCCGGCGACAAGTTTCTTGCCGGCCGCCTTCTCTGCAGTTGCCTTCGCGGCGCCAGTCATCACCATGTTGTCAGCATTAAAGGTTCCCGGGCATAGAACCGCGGGAACATTGCTGGCAGGGGTGGCTGGAGCAGTTGCTGGAGAGGATCTTGGCGGTTTGGCTCTGCCGGCAGCCGCCTTGATGTTGGAGCGAAGCTTGGCCATGATGGGCTTTGCTCTACAAGGGAGTAAAAGCAAGTTAGTAAACGCATATAACGAAAGGGTGAGTTAGTACGCCAAAGGGCCTACTTACCGCTTCCGGGAATGTTGCTCCCCAGGGTCTCATCCTCCGCCTCGGTGGTGGTGGCGGCTTTCTTCTTCTTCTCTAGGTCCTTGGTGGAAGAAGGACCGACCTTGCGCTTCCTGGACTTAGTCCCAGGATCGTACCAGTTCGGAGCCAGGTCGGCGTCCGTCAGGGTCTTCAGCTGAAAGACAGCATCCGTCAATCCAGCAAGCAAGTAAGCAAAACAAGCAAGTGACTATAGGAAAGTTCCGGCTTACCTCTAGGGCTGGGTTGTCATGGGTGAACATGGCGACGCCTTCGGCCGCCTTGATCTGTTTGGGCTGGATGAGCTCCCTCATCCGACACAGCAACACATCCTCGTCGAGTGTGCTGCTGCCTGTGCTGGTCTCCTCCGCCTTGTACTCGCACATCTTCCACGGACGATGGCGGAGTGGCATGATCTTCCGGGAAAGCCAGCATAATATGGTGTCAACGCCGTCAAGGAGTGGAGGCGCCATTGTCTTGGTGAGGAAATCGATCCGCCTAAAGGCGATGCGGTGTTCCTTCGGCAGAATGAGTGCCGCCTTCTCCGTCCAGTTGGCCTGGTAGGTTGGCGGCCTGTTGACAAAGGCAGGGATTCCCACCGTCTTGCCGGGTGCCGGGATATCCCTGCAGTAAAACAACGTGCTTGTCCAATTCTTCACCGACTCGATGTATGGTATCTTGGGAAACCAGTCGGGTTGGCAGCAGTTGAACGTGACGCTGCCGCAAGTTGCCAGCTGGCCGCCTGGTATAGTTTGCCGGTGACACAGGAAGCAGTGCTTGAAGTGATCTACCGTAGGAACTATGCCTAGGTATCCCTCGAACAACGCTTGGAAGCCGGCTAACACTAGGATGCTGTTGGGTGCAATGTTGTGTGGCCGCAGCCCGTAGTGTTCTAGCACGGCGGAAAAGAAGGCGGAAGGTGGCAAGGTCATACCGCGGAGAAGGTGCGAGGCCAGCACCACCCTCTCTCCGTCTTCAGGCTCGGACACTACCTCGTCGCCGGGTACTCGTCAGAAGCACTCTGTCCGGGGTGGCAGAAATCCGCCTTCCTCCAGTTCTTTCAAGTACGCTTCCGTCACGCAAGACGGAAGCCAGTAGCGGGAGCCCAGCTCCG
Organism: Poa pratensis; assembly: GCA_947311845.1. Lineage (NCBI taxonomy): Eukaryota > Viridiplantae > Streptophyta > Magnoliopsida > Poales > Poaceae > Poa > Poa pratensis. The sequence continues at coordinate 11,513,515 of CAMZMU010000051.1, forward strand.
CCACCTCTTCTTCCTCCTCCTGCGCCTCGTCGGCGGGAACCTCCGGGGCGGCCGCAGGCTCAGCCTCCGCCGTCACCATGGAAGGCAAAGGGAAGGTGGGAGAGTCAGTGGTGGTGGGCGCCGCCGGCGCCGGAGAAGATGAAGACACCCCGCCTGTAGTCGTGGTGAGGAACGAAGAAGACGACGGCGTGAGGCTCGCCGCCGCCGCCGGTGCGGCTCCGGATCCAGACGCAGCCATTGTTACTGCCGCCGCCGTTGTCGCCTCCGCCGCAAGGCTCTGCTCGCCGGTGCTAGCCATCTGGTGGTGGATGCGCCGCTCGGAAGTGCTCGCCGGAGTTGGGTGCAGAGAGAGAAGAGAGCTCGAGGAGGGCAAGCGGTGGTGCGAAGTGCGGAAGTGGAGAATGGATCGGCGCTGTGGTGATTTGGGGATTTTATCCTCCCCTTGCTCCGCGATTCGTGCGCGCAACGACCGGAGCCACGATCTCTGCCACGTGCGTGCATCTCGCGCGTCGTGGAGGCGGTGCCTGCTGCCGTCGCCTCGATTTCCGCGCGTAGTGGAGAAGTAATCATGATGTGCGCGGAGTTCAAACTATCGTGGACCCCGTGACGTCATCCGTCAACATTTGACAAGACCACTCAGGGATGATTCCTGACAAGCAGTCAGGCCGTCTTTCCCATGTTGTCGGCAATTGTTCCGACTACTTTAGACGGATCGCCGCTTACGTCAACTTTGAAATGCTTCAAGCTCTTCAGCCGCCTACAAGACAAGACGGACGTCGCCGACAAAAGAAGACGGCGCCTGAAGAACTTAAACCCTTCCAGGGGCTAATGTTGGGGATATACCAACTAGGGGTATCACCAGCATGAGTCAATCCGGCTAGTCCTGGGTGGCCCACAGTGGTGATAAAGGCTTTGCCTGCCAGGCGGCCCAGATAGCTGACGACCAAGGGAAGGCGGAAGCCGGCAAGGAGGAAACCCAAGACCGAAACCCATGAAGCCATCAGGATTAAGGCGGTAGCCGGCATACTTGCCGGATAGGTTTAGGACTCTGAATACTTGCCGGATACGTAATCTCCCTGTAACCCTAGGTCCAGCCGCCTATATAAGCCGGACCAGGGATGCCTTTAGGGCAAGAACAAATAGCATACGTTAAATATACTCTAGAGGATACAACATCCAACTCATTGTAACCTGTAACATGGCGATCTGCCATTATAGTGAGTTATAGCAGCACGTAGGGCTCCGCCACCGCCGTGGAGCCTGAAGCTGGGTAAACTGCCGTGTGCAATCCCGACCTCGACGACGCTCCCCTTCACCCCCTCGGTTCACCCTCGGCTAGAGGACCCCCGTCTCCTATCTACGATGCCGATACGACGACAATCGACGCATTTTGTTTGCCGGCCGCCGATGTCGGAGGTCCCCCGCCCTCATGCTTGCATGCCTCATGCGGATGGGATTTCAGATGAATCCTGGAACAAGGAAAATGCCCGATGAAAGATTGCCACGACCGACCGCAACGGGCGGCACCACGCTGAGGAAGGAAACAAGACGGCGATGGAGGCGGCGGCCGCTTGCAAGATCTCAACGCGGAACCCGCCACGGGTTGAATCCAAGGGAGCACCACAGTGGCGGTCAGTCAAGGAGTGTGCGTCACGGTCAGGCCCAGCTACTACCACAAGTGCGCCGTGGTGGTACCTTGTTAACAGGTCAGCCCAGCTACTACCACAAGTGCGCCGTGGTGATACCTCGTTAACAGTTATCCCCGGTATTAGCGATCATATCTTCGACCCAACGTATTTCCCCTATCAGAGTCAACCCCTGTCAAGTCGGCATCAGCGTTGATCTCAACCTGTTCAGAGGAACGACGCCCTTTGACTTCGGCGTCGATGAGATATGGGAACAAAGTTGTGTGGATAGCATGATCATAGGTTTATGTAGGCATTGCATTTGTGTGCATAAAATGAAGGTGCCGCTATCTTGTCTAAAATTATCGTGATGGTGGCCTTTCCGAGGACGAAGCCGAGGCCCCGCTCCCACCACCGCACATAGTGAGAAGAGAAGGAAGAGGATCGCATCTAGCTAATGATGTTGAGACCCGGAAGAAAATCAAGACGAGGAGAAATGGAACTAGTGGCCCGAAGTGAAAGACCTTGGAGAGTGATTGTTTATGTGAAACTTGGAAGGCCATGAATCTTGACCCATTACCGATGCCCAACAGACATCCAGCTTGTATATTGGTCAAGGATCAAAAACTAATTCGATAAACAGAAAACGTATGGTGAGTTCACCAAAATGCACATGGACCCCACGGGCAAGATCGGGTGGGATGGCACCGGAGAAAAACTACATGGCATGCCACATGTACCTGATGGCCGGGCCCACCTGCTAGATCGCTATCAAATATTTTGAATTGCTCCAACTTTTGCTAAACGGGTAATTATGATAAAAAAATTCTAAATGGGTAACTAGTGTACTAGGGGTAAGAACCGGAATTCATTAAAAAAAACTAATTAAAGCATCTAGGAGATGCTGATGAATTTCTTACACATGCAGGTGTCACGGAGGTCCACTCATTCTTTTTCTACGTCTTGGACGTCATAGGTAATTATTCCACGATCTGGACTTTCCTTGGTGACCTGCTGGAGCGAAGCGGGATGCTCCAGCGCACCGACTAGACTAGACTTGACTAGACTAGGTCATGTACTCTCTGTTCGGTAATAAGTGAGTGTTCCGCGAACTATTAATCGCGACACTCCATGTCCGCGAAATACAACTCGACACAGCCATGGGCAGTACCGCTACCATGAAGCCTATGTTTTCCATCCTCCAGCTGGTCCTAACCGTAGGCCTTAGCCATAACCTCGTAGCCTACAGTATCGGCGGCGAGAACGAGCAGTTCGTCTACACCGGCTTCACCGGCAGCAACCTCATCGTCGACGGTGCGGCCACGATCACGCCGCCGGCCGGCCTCGTCGAGCTGACCAACGAGACGTTCAGGATCAAGGGCCACGCGTTCCATCCGGCGCCGGTGCAATTCCGCCAATCCCCCAGCGGCACGGTGCAATCCTTTTCCGTCTCCTTCGTGTTCGGCATCCTCTCCTCGTTCGGCGACATAAGGGGCCACGGCTTCGCCTTCTTCATCGCCCCGAGCACTGATCTTTCTACTGCTTTCCCGATCCAGTTCTTGGGTCTTGTCAATTCCAGCAACAACGGCAGCGCAACCAACCACCTCTTCGCGGTAGAGGTCGACACCATCCTCAACACCGAGTTCGGGGACATCGATAACAACCATGTCGGCATCGACGTCAACAGCCTCAACTCCGTGCGATCTTTCACTGCCGGCTTCCACGATGATAGTAAGAGTGGCATGTTCACATATTTGCCACTAATTGGAGGTGGGCCAATGCAAATTTGGTGGACTATGATGGAAACTCCACACAAATCAATGTGACCTTAGCTCCTCTTGGCATGGCAAAACCTGTGAGGCCACTGCTCTCGACAACCTATGACCTCTCAGGAGTGCTAACAGAGCAAGCGTACCTTGGCTTCTCATCCTCAACAGGTTTGAGCACAGGGCATCACTATGTGCTTGGTTGGAGCTTTGCAATGAATGGTGCTGCTCCAACAATAGATCCCAGGAAACTACCCAAATTGCCTCGTCTTGGCCCAAAACCTCAATCCAAACTCTTAGAGATCGTTCTGCCAATAGCTTCGGCCATAGTCATGTTAGTTATAGGCATTTTTGTTGTTCTGATGGTGAGGAGACATCTTAGGTACAAGGAGGTCCGTGAAGATTGGGAAGTTGAATATGGCCCACACCGGTTTTCTTACAAGGACTTGTTCCATGCCACCAAAGGATTTAAGGACAAACATTTGATAGGTGTTGGTGGATTTGGAAGGGTATACAAAGGGGTGCTTCCAACATCTAAGTCAGAGGTCGCCGTGAAGAGGGTGGCATATGACTCGAAGCAGGGTGTAAAGGAATTCATTGCTGAAGTTGTAAGCATTGGTCATCTTCAGCACCGTAATGTTGTGAAATTGCTTGGGTATTGCAGGCGAAAAGGTGAGCTTCTCCTGGTATATGAGTACATGGCCAATGGAAGTCTCGAAAAGCACTTGTACTGTGAAGAGGGGACGGCCACTTTAGATTGGGGGCAGAGGTTTCGAATTGTCAAAGAGATCGCACTGAGTTTGCTCTACCTCCACGAGGAATGGGATAAAGTTGTCATCCATCGGGATGTCAAGGCAAGCAATGTGCTTCTTGACAGAGATATGAATGGACGACTAGGGGATTTCGGCCTCGCAAGGTTGTATGACCATGGCACCGACCCACAAACCACACATGTCGTTGGCACTGTAGGGTACCTAGCTCCAGAGCTGGTACACAGAGGCAAGGCGACTACCCTTACCGATGTATTTTCTTTTGGCATCTTCATGCTTGAGGTCATCTGTGGACAGAAGCCTATCAAGGAAGACCCTCAAGGCAATCAACTCCTCTTGGTTGATTGGGTTCTCCATAATTGGCACAAAGGATCACTTCTTGATGCAGTCGACACAAGGCTCCAAGGCAGCTATGATTTTGGCGAGGCATGCCTTGCGTTGAAGCTAGGGTTGCTGTGCTCACACCCATTTCCTAATGTAAGGCCCAATATGCAGCAGGTTGTGCAGTACCTCGACGGCGACGTGCCACTGCCAGAGGTACTGCCCGCGCACTTCAGCTTTGGCATGTTGTCCTTGATGCAGAATGAAGGCCAGGTTGTTGACTCGTCGACAATGTCTTTGTATCCATCTCCGATGATGAGGAGCTTTGGCTCAATATCCGACTTGCTAGAAGATGGAAGATGATTCACATGGCAACCTACCGTCTTAGTGTTCAGTACATGTTTACATGTTATATGGTGTAACTATATTTTGGAACCTTGAGGATGTATGCATTGTTAATTTTACTGTTCCTTTTCTGAAGTGATTTAGTAGTGGTTGTACCAAATAAATGGAATATGCTAGTAAAAGAGCTCCCGTAATAGGAAATTTGGATTGCCATACAAAAACTCAACTATCGCTTTTGATCTCTGTTCGAATTTCTAGCTTTCAGATGCTTTGTACAGGAAATATGATCGCAGGCCCTCTCTACTTGAAATGAATAATAATAATAGAACAGAAAAACTACTTCTGGTGTCCTTTTATGTGCACATAGACATATTCCTCCCCAAATTCTCACAAGTGTGCATATTAATGTGACATATTTCTGTACTGATGTTCTCACATTAACGCACAATTTGTCTGTTGGTTTGTTTTGGTGCATATAGTTTTTTCATTCACTTATCCTTTTCTTTTCTCCCAAATGTTTTTATTAGGAAGTTGAAACTACATAGGCTTGATTTAGTTACTAGTTATATATATATACATATATTTTTTTCCAGCAAATGCAAGGAAACCAGTTACATGTTAACTACTGAACGAGGTATAAGTCAATGTCAAACAAACAAACAAAACCTATTGGGCCAGATTTGGTCAATCTCGAGCAAAAGAAGATTAGACAACAAAATGATCTCGTTGGGGGAACCGGCAACCTGAATCTATCGACCATGTGGGATGTCTTTATGATACTTTCAACAATGACGGCATGACACCAAGCTGGTACAAACAATATAATGGAAATAAACATGTCATCAAACTCTTAGTTAACAACAAAATAAACAGGCAGATCATTCCTTAAATTTGCTTCATTAAAATATTAATTCTCTACTCAATGTATATTCTTACACTCGAAACTACTTTTTTTCCCTGACTTCATTCAGAAATATCTACAAAACCAAAAATAATATGTTCAACAAGTGTGGGATAAACTAATAATTTGGGGAGTGGAGGAGTGAGTGAACTTTTTTTAACAATATACAGACAAAAATTTCTACTACTATCTAACCACCACTGCTCTTTTCATCGAGATACAGAGAGAGAAAAGGACGTTGAAATAAGATCACATCAAGAATGCATGGTCATGAGATCCAATGTGCAGAGGCGTATACCTTTAGTTTTCTCATCAGTTTGCTTTTAGTTCCCACGAAAATATATTATTGCACTCCAGACTTGACTTTCACCATCCTCTTAGGCCACTCGTTTCCTGAGTTTTGATATGTTCCTCTTCTCCAACCAGTGATCTGTAGTTGAATACTCTGCATGATTTTGATCCATGGTAGAATTCTGCAACACCACGAACACAAGGCAGCTTCCTAACCATCAGTTTTAATAAGACAAACCTGACTAGAGTGCTTATACTCTTCCTACCAAGACAAGGGAAGAAAAGCATGCCCAAACGAATACAACCAAGTCATCAGACACATATGTCACCAGAACCAATCGAGGAGTAGCGGACTTTGAATTACCTCCATCTATCTATTATTAATTCTCTCCTGGAGAAAGATTCACGCGCTCAAGACTTGACTTGTCACTTTTTTCTGAAATTTCTTTTGGTTTCTCTTTCAACGTCGTAATCTCGAAGAAACTATAAACCTGATATCGATGGGTTAGAATTCTGCAACACCATAAACAATGGGTTGTTCCTAGACCACTAGCTTTACTTTTAGAAAAGTTTTAGGAAACAACTGGCTAGTTCTAAACACATTCCACCTAGGCAAGGAAAGAAAAGGACGCTGAGAAAAAACAATCATATCATCAAACACCTATGCCATCAGAATCAATAAATTCAGCAGCAATATTCTTGAATCCCCTCGACCAGATAATTTTATATGTTATCTCAAGGGAATGATTTCTACGTTCGAGATTTGACTTATCACTTTTAATATTGCCAGATCCTTTAATGGAATTTTTACTAATCTTTTAATCAATGGGTGTGGAATCACTATAAAATTTGGTTTATTCCCTAACAACTAGCTCCAACTTTAATAATAAAAACGAAACTCTGAAAAGAATCCTGCTGCTATAATGTGATCCACCTTTGCTCCATATTCCGATTCAAGGAAAAAGTTATTGTGGGACCTTTCCTCTCACCATATGACCTACCAGAGCCAATAGACATGATTGTTAGAACTAATCTTGTCATATGTATATGTAAGAAGAAGTTTCTAGCTTAATCATGAAGTATTCAGGGTATGTAGGAGAACTCTAGAATTAGGAATGTTCTAGAGTAAGATATTTAGGAGTAGTATGAAATATCTAAAGTTTGTAGAGTATTCTAGAAGTATGGTGTAGGGTTTGGATTGTGCCACATGTTAGCAATCTTAAGGGTCATGTACAAGTATAAATAGGGGTACCACCCCTCTCATGTAAGAAAGAAGGAAAGATTATAAGCCAAGATGTAGCCTCAAGCATATCTATGAAATATAGAGCATATATGTGTCTGTTATATATGCATATGTGTTAGTGTGTGTGAAGCACAACCTTATTAGAAGGGAGCTAAGTGATTTAGCTCCAACAATTGGTATCAGAGCCGCAAGGTTCGGGGCCGTGGTGCGCGCGGACGGAGGCTGCGGAGGCGCTGCGTGGGGCGCAGCGGCCACGGCGGCGCGGCGAGAAGGCCGCGGAGGTCCTGTGTTGTGGCGCAGGAGCCGCGGTGGTGCGGCATGGCGGCGGCGTGGAGGTGCTGCGCGGCCACGGAGGCCGTAGCGGCGCCATGCGACGGCCATGGAAGCGGCGACCAGCGTGAGCACGGTGGCGACCGGCGTGTGTGTGCGTTCCGGTTGTTCCGTGTGTCACCGGCGGAGAAGAAGCTCGGCGTGTGTCGCCGAGGAAGAAGACCGCGTCCTGGGCACGCAGGGCCGGCCGTGTTGATCGCGTCAGCGCGCGGTCATGGTCACGAGCTGGGGCGTGTGGAGCGTGGCGACGAGGAGTTAGGGGGAGGACCAGATCGAGCTGCTCGAGACGGCCGCGTTGCCTGCGTCAGTGCGCGGCATGTGCGTGAGCTGAGGGCGTGCCGATCGTGGCGTAGTGGGTGCGTTGACGCGTGAGTGCGTGTCGTGGTCGTGGCCGTGGCGACGTATGTGCGAGCCACGGCTATATATCCCCACCCCCTGTAACTCCGTTGAAGCACCACGAGGTTGAGCTCGGGTGAAAGAAAGGCGTCAGTGCGCCGAAAAGAGAAGCTGCGGCGTGTGTCGTCGAGATTGGCGTTTGTCGCCAAGGAAGAAGATGGAGTCCACGTCAAGCTTGGTGGTGGTCGTGGTGGCGGCCACGACGACGACGATGACGGGAGCTGCAACAACTCCGGCGACGGCAACGGATATGACAAGATTAAGGGGGAGATTGTTAGAACTAATCTTGTCATATGTATATGCAAGAAGAAGTTTCTAGCTTAATCATGAAGTATTCAGGGTATGTAGGAGAACTCTAGAATTAGGAATGTTCTAGAGTAAGATATTTAGGAGTAGTACGAAATATCTAAAGTTTGTAGAGTATTCTAGAAGTATGGTGTAGGGTTTGGATTGTGCCACATGGCAGCAATCTTAAGGGTCATGTACACGTATAAATAGGGGTACCACCCCTCCCATGTAAGAAAGAAGGAAAGATTGTAAGTCAAGATGTAGCCTCAAGCATATCTATGAAATATAGAGCATATATGTGTCTTTATATATGCATATGTGTTAGTGTGTGTGAAGCACAACCTTATTAGAAGGGAGCTAAGTGATTTAGCTCCAACAATGATCTTAACTAAGTAGGCACATACCAAATCAAGCCTGCTCAGGCAGTCATACTTAGACCTCCTAAATGGACCTACTTTATACTAGACTATGCAATTCCCCAGTTTTTCTTCCCTCGGCACAATACATGAGCAAAGTTTGTAGAATAATTGATCCATGGCTGACGCATAATAACGTTGAACTTTCTTCATGACCATTAGGCTTGTATTTGTACTACCAGACACGGGGCAAAAAAAGATGTATGCAGCATGCCTCCTGAAAAAAGTTTGATAACTAACATCAAGTGAAAATCTCTTAGAAGTTAGCTGGCAGAAAATTAGTCCACAACTAACATCAAATGATAATTTGGGGAGTGGAGGAGTGAGTGAACTTTTTTTTTAACAATATACAGACAAAAATTTCTACAACTATCTAACCACCACTGCTCTTTTCATCGAGATACAGAGAGAAAAAAGGACGTTGAAATAAGATCACATCAAGAATGCATGGTCATGAGATCCAATGCGCAGAGGCGTATACCTTTAGTTTTCTCATCAGTTTGCTTTAGTTCCCACGGAAATATATTATTGCACTCCAGACTTGACTTTCACCATCCTCTTAGGCCACTCGTTTCCTGAGTTTTGATCTGTTCCTCTTCTCCAACCAGTGATCTGTAGTTGAATATTCTGCATGATTTTGATCCATGGTAGAATTCTGCAACACCACGAACACAAGGCAGCTTCCTAACCATCAGTTTTAATAAGACAAACCTGACTAGAGTGCTTATACTCTTACTACCAAGACAAGGAAGAAAAGCATGCCCAAAAGAATACAACCAAGTCATCAGACACATGTCACCAGAACCAATCGAGGAGTAGCGGACTTTGAATTACCTCCATCTATCTATTATTAATTCTCTCCTGGAGAAAGATTCGCGCGCTCAAGACTTGACTTGTCACTTTTTTCTGAAATTTCTTTTGGTTTCTCTTTCAACGTTGTAATCTCGAAGAAACTATAAACCTGATATCGATGGTTAGAATTCTGCAACACCGTAAACAATGGGCTGTTCCTAGACCACTAGCTTTAATTTTAGAAAAGTTTTAGGAAACAGCTGGCTAGTTCTACACACATTCCACCTAGGCAAGGAAAGAAAAGGACGCTGAGAAAAAACAATCATATCATCAAACACCTATGCCATCAGAATCAATAAATTCAGCAGCAATATTCTTGAATCCCCTCGACCAGATAATTTTATACGTTATCTCAAGGGGAATGATTTCTACGTTCGAGATTTGACTTATCACTTTTAATATTGACAGAACCTTTAATGGTTTACTAATCTTTTTATCAATATGGGTGTGGAATCACCATAAAATTTGGTTTATTCCCTAACAACTGGCTCCAACTTTAATAATAAAAAAGAAGCTCCGAAAAGAATCCTGCTGCTATAATGTGATCCACCTTTGCTCTTTATACCGATTCAAGGAAAAAGTTATTGTGGGACCTTTCCTCTCACCATATGACCTACCAGAGCCAATAGACATGATCTTAACTAAGTAGGCACATACCAAATCAAGCCTGCTCTGGCAGTCATACTTAGACCTCCTAAATGGACCTACTTTATACTAGACTATGCAATTCCCCAGTTTTTCTTCCCTCGCACAATACATGAGCAAAGTTTGTAGAATAATTGATCCATGGCTGACGCATAATAACGTTGAAATTTCTTCATGACCATTATGCTTGTATTTGTACTATCAGACACGGAAAAAAAAAAGATGTATGCAGCATGCCTCCTGAAAAAAGTTTGATAACTAACATCAAATGAAAATCTCTTAGAAGTTAGCTGGCAGAAAATTAGTCCACAACCAACATTAAACAAAAAAAAATCTAGAATCTTCTTCACACTCCGCAGATCACAAATTTTCCTTGTACTATAAATAATCAAGCATCGACGGCAGTGATATTCTGCACATTTTTTCGTACCTTGACTACCGATGGGCAAAGCATCTTTGAATAACAGATCCATGACTGAGGCACTACAATGTTCAGTCTACCATATTTAAGTATGCGGTGTCAGCTTTGGAAAAAGAAGGTGGACATAACACGCCTCCAGAAGAAAAAAGAGATTCCTTTCAACTGAACATTTTATCACTGACAACAGTACCAGCAGATTTTAAATTAAATTTGATCTATACTATGAACTAACATTTTGTTCCTAGCACTAGATACTATTTTAGAAGTGGTCAAAAGAATTCAATGCAAGGGACCAACCCCCTGACATCGATTCACTGATTTACTAGCTCCGCAATTTAAAAAAATATTGTCCTCATTCCACATAAAAATTAGTAAGCTAATCTTTGTTTGATTACAGCAACAAACAAAATATAGTAATGATAACACTTTGACTAACATGGAAAACTACATAGATGAGTGACTCCTGCACAACGGTCATGGGCTGCTACATAGATGGAGTAGTGGCTATTGTTGCAAATAAATTCCAGGATGCAGAGTAGACAGACAACAGAAACCACTCCCTCATGGTCTAGAAACATCTCCCTCCTGGTCTGGGGAAAAACTCCATTTCTCCATCTTGCTGAGCTTTTACAGTTGCACATGTGCCTAACATGGAGCACTCATCCTTCCTTTTGCACTTCTTCCTCTCTCTGGTCATAAATCATGCATCCTTGGCCACTGCCACCAGTGATCAATTCGTCTACTCCGGTTTCTCTAGCAATGACCTCAGCCTCGACGGTGCAGCCACGGTTACACCAGATGGTGTTCTTCAATTGACGAACGGCACGGTTCACCTCAAGGGCCACGCCTTCTATCCAACTCCATGGCAATTCCGCAAGTCACCGAAGGAGGTGTGCAGTCCTTCTCAATCACCTTTGTGTTCGGCATGGTTCCTGTCTACTCCGATCAATGTACCGATGGTATGACTTTCCTGATCTCTCCCAGCAAGGATTTCTCAGGTGCACAAACCTCACAATACTTGGGCCTCCTCAACAAAACAACCGATGGCAAATCAAGCAACCACATATTTGCAGTTGAGCTTGATAGTAGCCAAAATACTGAGTTCAAGGACATCGATGACAACCACGTCGGCATCAACATCAATAGTCTCACCTCATTTCAAGCACAGCCAGCTGGCTTTTATGATGACAAGAATGGTCTCTTAAACAACTTGTCCCTCGTCAGCCGCAAGGAAATGCAAGTATGGGGACTATGATGCAGAAAGCACACAGATCAGTGTTACCTTGGCTCCCCTCAAGGTAGCCAAACCGTTGAGGCCACTAGTCTCAGCTACTTACAACCTCTCGACAGTGCTGCAAGATCCATCCTACATCGGCTTCACAGCTTCAACTGGTCCAATTGACTCACTGTATTGCGTGCTTGGCTGGAGCTTGGGTATAAACCGTCCTGCTCCATCCGTTGACATCAGCAAGTTGCCAAGGTTACCTCGCATTGGCCCAAAACCCAGGTCTCAAGTGCTGGAGATTGTCTTACCCATAGCCAGTGGGACATTCATCTTTCTTGTAGGAACAGCTATAATTCTAGTGGTGCGGAGGCGAATGAAGTATGCAGAGCTTCATGAAGATTGGGAGGATGATTTTGGGCCACACCGGTTCTCATATAAGGATTTATGCCATGCTACAGAAGGATTTCATAATAAGAATGTACTTGGCCATGGGGATTTGGGAAGGTGTACAAAGGTGTTCTTCCAGTCTCTAAACTGGAGGTTGCCGTGAAGAGGGTTTCACACGATTCCAAGCAAGGAATAAAAGAGTTTATTGCTGAGATTGTCAGTATCGGCCGCCTCCGCCATCGCAACATCGTCCAGTTACTCGGTTATTGTAGGAGAAGAGGTGAACTCCTGTTGGTATATGACTATATGTCAAATGGTAGTCTTGACAAGTATCTATACACTGAAGAGGATAAACACACTTTAGACTGGGTTCAGAGGTTTGCTATCATCAAGGGTGTTGCATGTGGCCTACTCTACCTCCATGAGAGGTGGAGAAAGTTGTCATCCACCGAGACATCAAAGCAAGCAATGTGCTCCTAGATAGTGAAATGAATGGTCGGCTAGGTGACTTTGGCCTGGCAAGGTTGTATGACCATGGTACCGACCCACAAACAACACGGGTGGTCGGCACCATGGGATATTTTGCTCCAGAACTGGCACGCACTGGTAAGGCAACACCTCTGACAGATGTGTATGCATTCGGCATTTTCATTATTGAGGTAACCTGCGGACGAAGGCCTATCGACAATCGGGTGGATGATAGTTCAGAGATACTAATTGATTGGGTTGTCGAGCATTGGCACAAAGGATCACTCACAGACACACTGGACAGGAGGATACAAGGCAACTATGACGCTGATGAGGTATACCTGGTGTTGAAGCTAGGGTTGTTGTGCGCCCATCCATTTTGCAATGCAAGGCCCAGTATGCGGCAAGTTATGCAATACCTGGACGGTGAGAGACCACTCCCGGAGTTGATGCCAACAAACTTAAGCTATAGTATGTTGGCCGCGATGCAAAATGAAGGCTTCAGCCAGTACACATCATTGGCAAGCACAGGTGGAAGCGATGCAATGACGTCCAGCTTCTCAAGTGGAAGATGATCCACAGATAGATCAGGCAAGACCAACCTTGTGTAGCTAGTACAGTAGTACTCTAGTAGACCTGATTAAATTATGGAAGTCCACAGTACCCTTGGTTATACTCTAGTAGATACTAATTAGATCTGTCAAGTCTCTGTTTCTTATCAGTTCTTAGCTTGAACAGATACATTATATGCAAGCTTCTGCTGCAAGATTGTGTAAGCAGTTGAGTTTCTACTTGTTTGAAATTCAGAGACTACCCGTAACCTATAATGTTATGTGCTGAATACCAGTCTAGTTATGTTGTAGAATGTAACATTAGGGCATGCAGAACTACAAGGTACAGGCACACCAATGCTATTGTTGTGCATCCTAAAGTATACAAAGGATAGCCCACTTCAGAAGAAATAGTTCTCACCATGAGTTGTCAATCCTCCAGCCAAGAAACGCATGTGCCAACGGATGATGCTCATAAGTCAGAAGGTATGTACATTTACGTGCTGCCATTGAAGAGAAACAATCAGTTGTCGTTAAAACAGAAGAGAATAAACATTCAGCTTTATAACATTACAGGGGTTACCTAGGATCACTAGGTTAAAATAATTCACTGTTGCTCGTTTGGTATTAGCAAAATTGCGCTATCTCTGCATTTCCTCGAAGAATCATGAGTTTATGTATCTGGAATCTGAAAGTCTGCAAACCTTCTATCTGAATAGTGTGCTGGCTTTAGTGTGCATGTGTGAATGCAAACTCATATATGATCCAGCACATCAAAGAACACCCAGCCTGTATAGCTAAGGGAGCACTTGTATATTCCAGAATCTACCTCAGTGTGATGCAGAACATAGATCATCCCAGAACATAAATAGACTTCCAATCCAGTCAGATGTGTGCATCTTATTAAACTTCCTCAGAATTGAGGAACGACTGAAGGAAAAAAAGATAGGATCAACTAAGGTCCAGCAACCTCCTGCTGAATTCAGCTGATTGATTTGCTGCAGACCTAACACAACACAGTATCAAACTATCAATACATCTCTTAAGATGAATAAGCTTCACTACGGCGATTCCTTCAGTCGTATGAAATATCAAAACAGCAACTCTCACTGTGCTATAAAATAACCAGTTGATCACAAGTTCCTAGAAGAGAAGTTTTAAATATCACTAGTTGAATGCCCTTGCGTTGCTACGGGTTCTCAATTTGTCTTGCTAAAAATGAAAAAATCATGTGTATAGAAAGAAATATAGCCACATAATATTACATAAAGCAATAAGATTCCAGTTAATTTAATTTGATTAAAAACCATAAATTGACATAATGTGCATAGAAAGCAACAATAATCTTTTTTTTGATTAACAATTCCATTTTGCTCATATCATGGATATGTCTTCCAAGTAAAAAACTTCCATATAGATCACCCCCTTGATGTAGAAGCTCACATAACACTCGCTCTACGTCACATGACAATTTTATCACGTGATTGTCTCCACACTTGTCTCGCCATGTCTCCATAAAAAGTTGTCTCGGCGCCTCCACATATATATGTTGCAATGGTAAGATAAAAGGGAAACAAAAAGGTCATTCAAGTTTGTAAACACAACCCAGATTGGCGGTGTTTGCAATCTGTGTTGTTTCACAGTTCTTACAAAATCACTACAATTATTTTGTCCAAAGCAACTGTACATTCGAGAGCAGCGTGCATCGTCGAATTAATGTAAATCAACATAGGCACACAGTTTTCAAATTTTTGCCCATTGCCATAGCTAAGAAATTGACATATATATTCCCAACATTATTAACCCTTTGGTTCATCGAAGGAATATTTATCAGTAATAACAGTACGCTGCTTCTTGAAGGTGAATATGTGCATGTACCAGAATCCAATATCCAATGAACACTCCTTCCTTCACAAACATCTTCGAACATGCCACAGGAAGCTATTCCATCAGGGACGACCAATAACTGTGGATCTTTCCACGATAAATGCAAGCTAAAAAGGGTAAAGGATCAAAATGCAGGTTAGAGGAAACCAGATCTACGTATAAGCATATTTAGAAGCAAGAATGTCAGTTTTATTTCAGCCTGGATCTGTTTTTTGTGCCAAGGAGATATTCGATCATTTCAGCTGAGCTATAATACATTCATTTTGCAATGACAAATAAGCATTTACAACATATGGTATATTTACATATATGCATTTAAAACCAGTTGTTCAGATATGTCAGCTTTGTCATAAAAAGTCTAAACCGCACACTGCATACATGGCATCTTAATACCATAAGTCTGTAGTATGGCAGAGCTTTCTCAATTAGGATCTGATTGCAAGCATCTAAAAAAAATCTGATTGCAATCTCCATTTGCATCAGCCTAGGAAAGGCATCTTGGTAATTGGTTCCTGTCTCCAGACCTGATAAACATAAGTAAAAGAATGAGAAAATTGTGAATCACACAAACATTTTTTGTGTAGTTTGATTATAAATAAATGGGACGATGTAAATTTGAACAATTTGGCTATCCTATAAATCTGATAAATCTAAGTTGGAAGTGCAAGCTAAGCTGAGACAATGAAAGTTCGAAGATGAACTTATGAAGAAGTAACCACTTGAAAAACAATGAGAAGAGCAAACATGGACAAACAAACTCCTGAAATTAGAGACGATGTCGCTCTACAATCGTCTTTCCCAGTTCCATTCCCCGAGCCTGCACTCTCATCTCCTCGCACATCAACCAGAAAACATCTATAACAGGCACTTACAATATAAGCTTGCGTGCCTTGTGAAGGACGGGCAGAAACTTCGATTCGAGAGGTTAGTCTTATGGATCTGATTGCAAGCTTCATCTACGTCAGCCTAAAAAGGCATATGGGTGATTGACTCCTATCGTGGAAAAGAACAAGCGCCCAAGATACGATTTGTTGCCCAAGTGATAAATCAATCCTGGGTGACCCTCCAAATATATATATATGCATATCCTCTAAGGCATTAAAACAAACGGATGGCATGTGTTGGAGGGCACAAATTTTCATAGATGAAAACTACCAGTCAAGATTAAAAATCATGTATATTAGGACAACAAAAGCCTGATTTACCACACATTTATATCAGAAGCATGGGGGTGTATTGTACTTATTGCTGGTTCTTGTCCTCAGTTGGATCATCGATCTGGATCAACTTCTCAATAGGCAAACTTGATCTCTCTATAGAAAAAGAAAACAATTATGTGTGAGGCAAATTACAATGAGTTCACTGATTCAAAATTACCTCAAGAAAGCTAGCTAGCTTATAACATCGATCGATTTGCTCTAGGCGGATCCTCTGCTTCTACATGCTTTGTGTACTTAAACCATTGATGCCCGTTACAAGTTAGCTAGCTTCTCACATCTGATCAGTTCCAAAAGGGAAAAAAATTCACAGCTGATGCAGCGACTCCCCAGCTACAGATTCAGAAATTAATCCCCCAAAACAATGTAACAATCCACCTCGTATTTAATCATTTAGCCAAAGCAATTAACAACATCAAGTATCAACAAGTATTTAGCCAACCACAGTAAACGGACAAATCGTGGTGACCATCAGCGCTGTTGTTGCTACTATTTCTCTGAAACAAAGCAGCTGTGTTAGCAGCTTGCCCGACGACGGGCGCTCTGGTAGTCCTCACAATGTCCTCTCCTCCGGCCAGCATCCCATAACCTTCTGAAGCCAGGCACCTGAAGAAACCCCGATCCGTCAACGCGCCTTGGCTTCCGGCACCGCGCGGCCGCCGCGCCGTTCGACCTGTAGATGCACCACCGCGGCGGGAGAGAGAGGGCCGGGGATGGAAGAATTATGGGGAAGGGAGCAGACTCACTGCGCCATCTGCTCGTGGATGCACCGCCTCCGCTGCGTGTTCGGCCGCTGTCTCCACCACGCACGACATCTCTCCGGCTGGGCGACAGGGAGGGCGTCGAGCTATGGTGGCGCTGGGGGCCGGGAAGGGCGGTGAGCCCTAGGTGGTGCTGGGGGCCGGGGCGTCGCTGCCATACGTCGTGTCGATGGGGCTTGCAGGGGGCGGCCAAGGAGACAGCGGCAGAGAGAAGGAAGGAGCTGCCATGGTGGGTCGATGACCTTTCTCCAGCCAAGCGTTGCGCCGCCGCACACGAGAGGTAGATGAGGAAAGGAGAGGGTTTCGGGCGAAGGCGACGCATCCTGAGCGGCATATGGGCCGTGTGCGCATTTTCGATGGCCCACGTGGGAGTGGCGATCGAGCGAGCCACAGGCGAGCCAGATAGCGTGAGGGAGAGATGGTTCGCTCGGTTACACGAACGACCAACTCCCATTTAATAGTAAAGATAAATTGACAAAGCTCTTTCTACAAACAAAAGGAAAAAAAAACTCTGTCATTTTCAGTGGGACGGGAGGGCAACCCATTGCAGAGGCAACATGCAAGGAAATCAATTTAACTCGATATTTAGAACGCTCTGCCTTACTTAAAGGTCATTTTCACCTACCAGACCTATGGGTGACTGAGATAAAATCTAAGTATAGCAGATCTCATCCAACTTATCAGGGAAAGTACAGAAATATACTGCAGTCCAATGTTAAAAAGATCAATATCCCTGTTTGAGATTATTGTTACAATTTAATTTGGTCGCACCCACAACAATCAAGCCTGAGCACTCAGGTTACCTTAATTCTATTTATACGTAATCTCCACCTGTTAGATACCTCTACCAACCAACTATCACAAAAGAACGGCGTGGATAAATTGGGGATTAATGGTGCGGGTATTGAGATTTGAACCAGAGACATGGGCGCTCTGATTCCAACCAACTATCTCAAAAGAACGATCTGATGGAAAGTGGTGGTATAATATACTTAACCCCCCCCCCCCCCCCCCCCCCCCCCCCCCCTCTCTTTCACATCTGACGTTTGGCTAGTGCATCAATTCAATATGGTATCAGAGCCAATAGGTCTCAAGTTCAAAACCTGGCCAACGCACTATTAAATCCAAAATAGTTGCAACCTTCCTGTACGTCCGCAACTTAGACGTGAGGGGAGTGTTAAAAATATAGCCTAGCCCTTTCATCAGTTCAGAGTTTTGGTTTAGTTGGCTAGTGCATCAATTCAATAATGCTGGAATATATAGCCTACCCATTTCCATCGGTTCGTACTTTTTATTTAGTTTCCTAGCGCATCAATTCAATATGGTATCAGAGCCAGTAGGTCGTCAAGACCTGCTAACGCACTATTTTATTAATTTAATATAAAAATAGTTGCGGCCTTTCATCGACCCCGTCTAAGGTCATTCCGTATGTTCAGCCCAGACGTGAGGGGGAGTGTTGAAATATATAGCCTAGCCATTTCCATCAGTTCGGACTTTTGAGATAGTTGGCTAGTGCATCAATTCAATACCGCCAGCCAAAACTAGAGAAATACATGTTAGTTACATGTACTCAACATCATATTTATTCAGTTCTGGACATTGTAAGATAAGTTAACTCATAAGTAGGAACCATTCTCTGTCTCCTAGCAACAGTAATCTATTCAAACAGTGGACACCAACAATATCACACAGAAACATAGAAAAACCATGTGAACAACATCTATAGTAAGGTAACACACACGGGACTTGATCATCCAAGAAATCAGACACGCCGTTATATTTTATTAGAAGTCAGTCCAACAAATAGTGACTGCTGGCTAATTAAATATTTATCCCAATATCATAGAATTTCTCACGGGAGCATCGTCAGTTCGTCACTAGCCTAGCTGAACTTTAGCAGCATAAATTCAGGTGCAGGACAAGAACTAGAGGCCAGGAAGCTATCTTCAGGTCGTGCACTACAAATCACTCGAAATCGAATTCCTGAATGTTCAGTCCAACAGCCGCTGGCAGGGAACCAGCGCAGCAACCACCAATCGCAAATCTACCAAGAATCTACCCTGAGAAATTAACCTGGAGAGAGAGAGACCAACCTGACGGAGCTCTGCTTCGTCTTCTCCGGCGTGAAGCAGCGGGGAGATGGAACCTCGCGTAGGGTAGGGTTTCGTACCGGGCTCAGAGGCGGTGTCTGCTCCTGTTGGTTGCGCCGCCTCCGCCGCCTTTCCCCCGTCCCCGCCGGCGCTGCCCGCGTGTTTGTCAAGATGGCAACGATGCCCTGTTATGTGTCGACGGGACTGCAATTCAGGGACTTTGCCCACAGCAAGTCACTGGCCCCCTTCTGTCAACCCTTCCTTCTCCATCCA